>APFE030872421.1:0-48072 GCA_000404065.3 Pinus taeda
TATAGGATGGCAGGTGGCACATTTGGCTATGACATGGCTGTCAATGATAGGCTGATTAAAATGCCAGGTATTTTTTTGTTTGTAACTTTGTTTCAACTTTCAAATTTCATTGTCTCCTCAAATTCCATTTTTTTCTTATGTTTATTAACTTTATTTAAAATTTTATTTGTAATTTTGTTGTAGATGCCTGGTGGCAAATGTATGGAAAAAGGGTACCCCTTTTGCAAAAGTTGGCCATTCGCATCCTCAGCCAAACATGTAGCTCCTCAGGATGTGAGCGCAACTGGAGTGTATTTGAAAAAATACACAATAAGAAGCGCAACAGGTTAACACTTAAACATTTAAAATATTGCAAATTTCGAAATAAATTTTTGAATTCATTAAACAATATTTTTTATTATTAATTATTAATTATTATTTCATGATCTTTGTACAGGTTGGAGACCCAGAGACTTAATGACATGGTGTATGTCTACTACAATCTTCGATTGTGGGTGAGGCAACTGGAGAAGACACCTGATTTGGAGGCCATCTCATTGGATGGGATTGACACCACTGCTGCATGGAGGGTCGAGGACGAGAGGCCTCTCATGGAGGCTGCTGAAGATTGGTTAGGGCAGGATGTTGTGGAGGGGGAGCAGGAGCAGGAGCAGGAGCAGGTGGAGGAGGAGGAGGAGGAGGAACAGGAGGAGGAGGTGACACCGCCTGCCCGGGCTACTGCCACCATTAGAGGACGTGGTCTACCTCCTATACCTCCTATTTCTAGTTCTTCAGCTAGTAGAGCACATCAGACTCCACTGCCCTCTCCACCAGCACAGACACTAGCATCTACATCGAGAGGGAAAGGGAAAGGGAAAGCTATTGCATTTTCTCGCAAGAGGGGCAGAGGAAATCAATAGGATTAGAGTCTAGACTCTAGACTTTCATTTTATTGTATATGACATTATGACATGATGAGATACATTATCATATTTTTTGTTGATATTTTGAGGTTGAGTTGGGACTCAGGAGTCAGAACTTACTATTCAGGACATGATTCAATGTTATGTGTGATTTTAGCGCTAGAAATGATATTAAACATCTTATATATTAGTTTTTTTATCATATTTATGTGTCAATGTATTTATTTTATGTTCTAGATGGTTTAGATATTGAAAAAATCGAAAAAAAATGAAAAAAAATGAATATTTTTGTTCCAAACGCTTTTTTCCCGATTTTTCCGATTTTTTCATTTTTTTCCCCGCGCCGATTAAATCCCGCTCGCGCTTTTAACAACATTGCACAGAACCCTAGGCAGAGATCAGCAGTAGCATGCAGTAGAAGGTATGGAAAAGCAGCTATGACATGGCAGCAAAGGCTATTGGGACAGCAGCAAGCTATGGCAAGACTATTGAGGTATGGCAATGACATAGTGCAATAATGGCACAATTGGGATAGCATGACTGTTAGGGACAGTAGCTACAGCAATACAACTAGGCAGCAGTGGCAAGCATGGAGCTGCATAGTAAAAGGGATAGTTGCATAGTAAATGGGACAGCAAAGGCACAATAGGACAGCAGCTATGACATGGCACCAAAGGCACAGTTAGGACAGCAGCTATGACATGGCAGCAAAGGCTACAATGGGACAGCAGCAAAGGCATGGTGCTGCAAACTCATTGGACAGTAGCATGGCAACTATGGCACATGGGACAACAGTGGTAGCATGGTGCAACTATGACACATGGGACAGTTGTGGTAGCATGGCGTAGCAATGGCACATGGGACAGCAGTGGCAGCATAAGGTACAGCAGTATGATGAGTGCAGCATGGTCATGAGGTCTAACATTGTGATGATGGGTGCAACATGGTGCAACATGGTGAGGTGCAGCATGATGACAAGATGCAGCACAATGATAGGTGAAGGAGTCACCTTGGAGAATCAGTTGAAGCAGCATGTCTTCAACTAATCTCATGTATCATCTTCTTAGAGATGATCTATCTAGATAAGTCAAAGTATTGACTTATGTTGTAAATGTACTATCTCTCTCTCTCTCTATGCTGAACTATTGAAGAACATATAAGAAGAATTGATCAAAGGTTTCCCCACACTGGGGTCTGTCCCTGGCTAGCACCACATCTTGTGTCCTCTTGTCTTGGCTTGTCTTCTGCAATCTATGTTTATGTTCTATCTGCAGTTTACTTTAATGTTGATGTGATTGCTAATCTGGGAAAGATATTGAGCTAACTGTGAAAATTGAAATAAATTGCTCTAAGCATAGAACATACTTAAAATTAACATGGTATCAGAGCTAAGGTGAAGACAAAGCCCAAGCAAGAATGAAAGAGCAATCATCGAAGACAGTTGGGAAAGGACAAAAGGATCAATGGATTCCTCATCCCTCTTCAAATTCACCAAGGGTGAAGTCAAAGCAAAGAATATTATCCAAGTGGCGTAGCAGAAGCTTCTGATGACCTTCATTGGGAAGTCCGGATCTAAGGGTGGAAGGAAAGGTAGATGGCCTTGTTTGTAATAAGATTCGGTCATTATGCGAAAGAGTGTCCGAATGGCAGGGACACATAACTTGATGAAGATAACAATCATTCCCAGGACATCTTCAATGATCAAAGGAATGACAGGTAATGCAAGTCATCAAGGAAATAGCCAACTCTTCGAAGAAAGGAAGGAACCCCAGGTATGAAGAATCAAATATTGTTTTTGATAAGATAAAGAAGCATTATCTTGTATTGGCCCTCTCCTTCAGATTCTCTAGGAATCTGGTTTATTTATTGTCATGCTTCAAGGCACTTTATCAGATAGAAGGGTGCTCTCTCTAATTTAGTAGAGATGGAAACTATCGTGGGATTATACTAGGAGCCAATGCCACCTATCCCAGAAAGGGTGTAGGGAATGTTACCCCTCAATTGAATGAGGGTAACTTGATTCATTTACGAGAATCTCTTTATGTAACTGATCACAAGAAGAACCTGGTGTCCATTTCGGCAATGGAAGTGAAAGGTTTCAGGGTGGCATTCATCGATGGGAAGGTACGTGTTTGAAAATAGAATTTTCAAAGATCCTTTTACTCATGGGTTCAGGGTTAGCAATTTGTATCAAGTTGCAGGATGGTCCATTGGGGATCATGTTAGTTGACATATCTCATCTATAGCACCGGAGGTCTACTTATTATAGGACCTTACCCGATGTGAGTCAGATGGTGACTTGGATGCTTGAATTCAAAAAGAGCATGAAGGTAGATGTATGAGATGTACCAGAGGAAAATCTTATAAGGGGACCAATCCCCTCATGTAGCAAGCCCACGGGTTTGGAACAACCCGAGGAGTTTGAGATTCATGATCGGGAGTCTTATGTATGCAGGTGGAAGAAAGCCCTCTATGGCTTTAAGCAAAACACCCCGGGCATAGTATGAGAGGGTTGATAATTGTTTGATGAAGCTGAGATTCACTAGAAGTGAAGCCGATCCAAACCATTGCTTGAAGGTTGTGGATAATAGACCTCTCATACCGGCACCTTCTGATGTCGACATCTTTCTGACAGGTGCAGACCCTCTCATTTGCAGAAGTAAGAGGGAGTTGGACTCCGAATTTGGAATGGTGAACTGCAAGCCCGTGACTACCTCGATGGAACTAAACTTTCAGAAGTTATGTGGTAGTGATGCCGGACCAGATTTGGATACGCCTCTGAGTTTCACAAACTCATACTAGCGTTGATGTTCTTTGTGAACTTCCGTCCAAACATATGTTTTACAGTTAGCATGATGAGCTCATATATGGTTGAGCCTCACTGGATTGGTGGCAAGAATCTTCTAAGATATATTCAGGGCACAATCTCTGATGGATTGAGATACATTGCCAGAAATGTGAAGCTACATTATTATTCTCATACTAACTGGGCAGGCAGTGTAGAGGATAGCAAGAGCACTTCTGAGTGCTAGTTCACTTTGGGTTCTGCTTCGATATCCTGGATGAGCAGGAAGCAGAAGTCGGTTGCTATAAGCACCGCTGAGACCGAATACATAGCTACGATTATGATCTCGTGTGAAGTTGCCTGGTTGTGGAAGCTCTTCAGTGAGCTGTTTATGCACATGATGGATACCACCGTGATCTTTTGTGTCAACCAGGGGGGGGATTCGATTGTTGAGGAATCTCTGATCTCGTATTCCATGATTGCTCTAGCATATAGACATCAAATACTACCTTATCTGGGATATGGTACATCGATGAGCAAGGAAGCTCCATCGCATTGACAATGATGTATAGGTCGCTAGCATTTTGTCGAAGCCCTGGAGAAAGGTCAAATTTGCCACTTTCCCGAACGACTTGGAGTCTTTGGGAGACCTTCTTATGAGGGTCATGCATGATGCATGCATTGAGCTCTAGGAGCTCTGGGGGACTTGGGGTACTTCTTGCAGCAACAAGCGACCATAAGGTGACTCACCCTCCCCTAATGGTGCGTTGTTGACAGGGTGAATGGCTCAGCCTTCCCCTGTGATACCCTGTGGTGACTTAGGGACAAGATGAGTGGTTCTCCTGTCGAGGCGTCCTACCCATGCAGTTTGAGACTCATGGGAAGTACCTCTCATATGGCCAATGAGTAGGGAAATGGGGTTAGGGACCATAGTAGTACTATCGATGGACGCATCGTTGTATCTATCGTACTCCCTATGCTAGGATCACCTCCATTGGTCTGGGATCAATGAAACTGATCTGGGATCAGTATGAGTGGTTTGAGACACTCTCTTGTGATATTGATCTGGGATTAATAAAACTGACTTCGGGTCAGTAAGAGTGACATAACTCACTCTCTTGGAATTTATCTGGGATCATTAAGAGTGGTATGACACACTCTCTTCATATGGAACTGACTTTGGGTCAGTAGAGAATGGTATGAGACATTCTCGATCAATTCTTCTTCTTTATGGTTCAGCAAAGCAGAGCAGAGCAGTGCAGTGCAAGGCACTCATGGCAGAGATAGTATAGTCGGACAAATGGATCAGCAGATGGAGTTCTCCCTAGTTGAGAGGAAGTGTTAAAATTGGCAACTACGGTCAAACTCCATGTGGGTCATCTTATTTATGGCAACTCATATTTTTCTTGGATCCCTCTCATCGAGAGGTGTAGGATTGATCTAAGATCATCCAATTCCGATAAGTATTCATGGAGTTATGAATTTATTTGTGTTATAAGTCAATTCGTCAAGGTCAGCCAGCAACCAAACAAACCCTTCAACGTTTTAGTATAAAAGGAGATGACTTGAGAGTCATTTCACAATCATCTCTCTCTTGATTTCTCTCTACTCGCTTTGGGTCTTAGTGGAAGAGAGACCTAGAAGGAGGATGCCCTAGCCGCAGTCTACCCTAACCAAGAGGACGTTGTCAATTGAGAAGCCCTAACGCTACAAGGAGGATAGCCCTAACCTATACGCTGGTATCTACGCAGTCTAGAAGGTAGCCGAGTTTGTGGAGATTTCTCACAGTTTTGGGTGCAGATTTTAGAGAGGAAGATCCGCAACTCTTAGCCACATTGCAGGAGGCAAGAAGGATGGCTTGAGGGTTATTTTGTGACCCGTTGGAGCAGTCTTACCTTGCAAATCAGGCCACAGACTATAGGTGAGTTTAATGATTGTTTATGTGCATGGTTTTCGAGTGTATATCTATGTTTATAGGGCCGCAGTGAGGGACTGCTACTGCAGCAGTTGGGAGGTGAAGTTTAGATGGCCGAGAGGCCTAGAAAGGCCCTCCTAACCAGGCCGCAATCATCTCTAAGGATAGAAAGGCAAAACAGGGGTATTCTCCCTATATGTCAGGCTTGTTTACAGTGTTGGAGTGGGAAGATTGCTTCAGGTCTGAGTTGATTGTTGTAGGGAGCTTTGTGGAGGTGCCCAAGTCCTACAACATCACTTTGGATACCTTGGATCCTTCAGCTGAAGTAAGCGGCCTGTTTAGAGAAGATTAGGGCACCGGTATAAGCTTGTTGGTGTGCTCTAACCAGACTGGTACATGCACAGAACCCTAGGCAGGGATCAGCAGTAGCATGCAGCAAAAGGTATGGCAAAGCAGCTATGACATGGCAGCAAAGGCTATTGGGACAACAGCAAGGTATGGCAAGACTATTGAGGTATGGCAATGGCATAGTGCAATAATGGCACAGTTGGGATAACATCACTGTTAGGGACAGCAGCTACAGCAATACAACTAGGCAGCAGTGGCAAGCATGGAACTGCATAGTAAAAGGGACAGCTGCATAGTAAATGGGACAGCAAAGGCACAATAGGACAGCAGCTATGACATGGCAGCATAGGCACAATTAGGATAGCAGCTATGACATGGCAGCAAAGGCTACAATGGGACAGCAGCAAAGGCATGGTGTTGCAAACTCATTGGACAGTAACAAGGTGCAACTATGGCACATGAGACATTTGTGGTAGCATGGTGCAGCTATGACACATGGGACAGCTGTGGTAGCATGGTGCAGCAATGGCACATGGAACAGCAGTGGCAGCATAAGGTGCAGCGGTATGATGAGTGCAGCATGGTCATGAGGTCCAACATTGTGATGATGGGTGCAGCACGGTGAGGTGCAGCATGATGACGAGATGCAACACAATGATAGGTGAAGGAGTCACCTTGGAGAATCAATTGAAGCAGCATGTCTTCAACTGATCTCATGTATCATCTTCTTAAAGATGATCTATGCTCTTATCTAGATAAGTCAAAGTGTTGACTTCTGTTGTAAATGTACTCTCTCTCTCTCTCTCTCTCTCTCTCGGCTGAACTATTGAAGAACATTATAAAAAGAAATTGAACAAGGGTTTCCCCACATTGGGGTTGTCCTTGGCTAGCGCCACATCTTGTGTCCTCTTGTCTTGCTTGTTTTCTGTGATTTATGTTTATGTTCTATCTGCAGTTTACTTTAATGCTGATGATTTTGCTAATCTGGAAAAGATATTGAGATAACTATGAAAATTGAAATAAATTGCTCTAAGCATAAAACATACCTAAAATTAACAACATATGATAATATTTGATACTTCAAACATATAAATAAAATCTTCACAAGGAATAAATGTAGCAAATAAAAACAATTGAAATTGCTTAGGAAACAAGATGCAAACTAGAAAAATCTGCCTAGTAAAGAGTGGTCAGTAACCATACCTCATTTACAATTTGCACTTGTCCATCTTTGACAATGTAGTGAACATCTCGACGGTAAAATTCTTTTGCCTTTATAGCATTTATCACAAACCTGTAGACATCCAGATAGACTGGTGCAATTAAATGAAACTTCGAAAATAAAGGAGCAAAAATAAATGAATGACATCTCAGACTCTACCAAAAGAAACATATTTTCAATTTATTCAAACACCAAAAGCCATCGGAATATCAGCAGATACATTAACTACATTACATAATTTCAACATTTATCTTGGAAACACCAGATCAAGTAACCCTGTGAAAAACAGCAGAATTACATGTTCACTGAATGCAAGCCCCTTGATAATTATGCAAACAGGCACATATCCATGCAGAATTTACATCGAGTAATACAAAAGACCGCACAATTGACTAACATAAATATGAAGGATAACATAATATAAATGGCCACCTTTACATCTAAGCTTCCAGAAGTTCCTTTCATATGTATTTGTTACAGTGCCTATGCATTTACAGCAGTACTCGTAACTCAACTCTGTTTTTACTTTGTTTATTAATGTGTAGTCTGGAGAAGCCTTGTGAGGGGCATCTAAAGACTTCAGCCTCTTGTTCCAGTGGCTAATCAAAGGCAGAAGCATCAGTATTTCTGGAACTGCAACAGCAAGGAATAAGAATATGAATCTGAAGAGGGAACTGCTGAGAATTGATTTGAAGGTGAGGCAGAAATGAGTCTTGCAGTTTTTCCTTTTCATATAAGGACATTGATTTGGTGTGGCTTTCTTTGGTGGGGTAATGCGGACTTCTTCATGGCCAACATGGATTTTCTCAGGGCCAAAGTTGTTGCTGCAAAGGGTTATTTTTCAAAGCCACTTGAAACAAACAATGCAGATACTCTTATACTTATTTCTACAAAGCTGACTTTGGTGTCATTTAGCAGTTAGGAATGTTGTTTTAGCTCTTTCTGCCTGTACCTGAAAGCCGCACGTGTGAGAATCCTCAAGTGTATGGCTGTCGAGGTTAATTATTTTTCAAATCCATACAGATCAAGTATGATACCTGATAACCAAGGCTGGATTGGCAGGTATGTTCATGATGATACTGGAACCAATGATGATGAAAAATATGCAAGGTTTTATGGCATGCCAGCAGGATGTAGATCTTTTAAACCTAATAATCCATTATCAGCTGATGATTAACAGGATGCCAGGAAACAAATATTCCAAGCTACGAAGATTTCAACATTCAAGTATATGATGACGGCACAGAAAGAACAGTAAGAAGCCAAGCAGCAAAAGATGTTTCATTATAAAAAGTCATCAATTAGAAGAAAAAAGCTTCAGAGACCAAAACAAATGGGGCCTATTGCCTCAAAATCTAGCAGGCCTTGTGAGGGGACTCAAAAGGCAAAGGCCAGACCTTGTTGCAACAATGGGGTAGATTGCCACTGTCAACTCAGCAATCTTCCTTTTGCTCTTTAGTGGAATTGCACCAAAAGGAAGGCTTTTTAAATCAAGCAATTATCAAATCAAAACATGAAGATCAATGACACCAGATGTAGTGTTAAAATTGGTAACTAGGGCCAAATTCCACTTTGGACAGCTCATTTGATGGAGATGATGATTGCATTGAATTCCTCTTTTTGAGAGGACCAAAATTGATCTAAATATCATCAAAATTGGACAGGCAGAAATGTGTTTTTGAATTTATGCCCACGCGTGTAAATTGTTAAGGTCAGCCACATCATCATGTAGGCTCATGAAGCCCAAGAGACGTGTCACTTCACCCTCAATGACTTGTATAAATATAAGTGACCTCTCATCTCATTTGGCATCATCATCACTCACACATTCTTCTCTCTCTTTCTTTCATTGGTTTGTACAGCTATTGGGCGGATCTTTTCTCTCACACCTGCGGCAAGGAGGACGAATTTTCTGGGCAGATTGCAGGGCCAAAATTTCAGAGCTGTTGCAGGGTTTGACCAGCGTTGACCAAGGACTGTTTGACCAAGTTTGCCTGCAATTATGGAGGGTTTGACTCGATTTGACCATGCCGCAATGATTGGCACAGAAACTGAGATTTTCTCAGCTGTTTGAACTGCGTTGACTGCAGGCCTATTTGACCGTAGGGTTGACTTCAGGTTGACCAAGATTGACCACAGATTTTGTGACTGTTTTGGGCTGACTTTGACCACTGTTGGAGGCCTAGTTTGACTGCCTTTGACCGACCTTCAAAGGGGAAGTTTTGCTGCTGTGTTGACCATCTTTGACTTTCTGGTTAGGGCTGAATTTGATTGCACTTAACTGCAGATTTGACAATGGTATTTTGACTTTGATTGGCAAGTAAACTTTGACTTTTTGTACTCTCTGCTGAACATTTGATATGATAATAAGAAGAATTGATCAAAGGGTTTTCCCCACATTGGGATCTTTCCCTGGCATCTGCCAAATCTGGTGTTCTCTTGTCTTGGCTTGTCTTCTGCATTTTGTTATTCATGTTCTATCTACAGTGATTGTCAATGTGATTTATGGTTAATGTGATTTCTATTGGAAATCTAAATTTGAAATTGTCATTGGGCTACTAAAGGAACATTGAAGTAATTGTGCTAAGCATAGAACATACTATTGTTAACTAATATGAACATGTAGGCACTTAGCTAGGGCTAAAACCCCTCTATAGGGGAAACCTAGTCAAACTCTTCCACTAGAAAATTCAAATTGAGATAGACCAAGACCTTAGACTAGACCAAATGACTTTTCTCCTCAACCAAGTCAGCCCTCAAACTGTCCTTCCAAACTTCACCAAGACCAGGTTGGCTAGTCCTCATCAAGTCGGCTTAGAGAGGCCTACTCTAGCCCTAGCGAACGGTATAAAAGAAGGCATTCAACCTCCTCAGAGACTCAAAAAAAACATACACATATCTTTTGTATGGTTTTGCAGTCAAGAAAGACGTGTGAGGGTTCTAAAAGAGGACTAGAAAAGAAGGAAGGCTAATTTGTCAAGTTCAGTCCACACGTGTGAGGTTTCTATGGTAGATCAGGGTCTCTAGAAATCTGAACTTTGCAAAACACTACAGTAGGCATTGTTGAAGAGCAGATCTCTTGGTTGGATAGTTGCCCTAGTCTTGGTGTGTTGGTCTAGGGTCTATGGTCTTGGAAGTCTACTTTGAATTGATTCTATAAGGAGTTCTCTCGGTTTTCCCCTATTAAGGGATTTTGCCCTAGCTTGGAGCCTATCTTTGGTGTTCCTCTTGTTGCCTTTGTGATCTTCTATGTTTGGCATTTTTCTTGATGATGAGAGAACATAATAATATAGAAGAAGAACTAATAAAATCTCACAAGAACTTGTCAATGCTAAAGAGAAATCAATTGTTAAAACCCTAAACAGTTTTCCCTATCTTACTCAATACAAAGTCACTTTTGGGCAATTTGTAATCAAAAGAAAATATTTTTTTGAGTTTAGAAGAGTCTATTTGACCCCTAAGGCCAAGTCAGCTTTGCCAAGAGAAGTTGGCCAAGAGGGGGCCTATTTCAACCACATGAAAGGCTATAAAAGGAAAAGACTTCAACCTCCTTTGGACAAACACACTCACAAATTCGATCTCCAAGCAAGAGAAGCAAAGAAAAAGAGTGAAGATCAAGAAGGAGAGAGAAAGGCAAGCTAGAAGAAGAATTTTCTGATTTTTGACATCTTTTGCTCACAAGTGCGAAATTCTGGGGCATCCATATGAGTTGCAGGGACTGAAATTCTGAACTGGGGAAGTTTTGATGCAGTTTGAATAGAGTTGATCTTGTGAAGTTTGACTTGTTTGAGGAAGATTTCATTGGAGGGTTGACTTGGTGCTTGAGAAGGTATTGATCTTTGTATTTGGGTCTTGAATGTCTCACTTTGATCTAATTCTATGAGAAGAGAAGAATTTTTCTGGGTTTTCCCCTTGGAGAGGTTTTGCCTGTGAAAATTTCTAAATAGAAATCTAACTGCAGTGATTAATATTATTTCTTCTACTTATTAACTCGGAAATAAGTTATTCACAGTGTTTCTACAGCAAATATTGAAATAAATTCTACTATAGCCATCACAATTAAAATACTGCGAAAATTGAATGCGAAGAAAAATACTAGCACACTTATAACCACGATGACATTATTTTTGGACAATTGTCCCTCGAAAAACCCAATGTGGGAAAGTCGGTGCAGCAAAGAGGGTTTCTTTATTATTCTTCAGCAAAAATTTCATGTACAAGGTACAACCAGCAGAATAGAAGAGGATTCTTTGTGAGAAATTTTACAAACACTTCTTGACGAGTTTCTGATCCAGGAGAGGACATGTTGCCCCCTCTGCGTCTCACTTCGTCAGCCCCTGCGTGAGAACTGTGCAGTGTCAACGTCACACTCTCTGTGTTGTCCCTCCTCTGCGTCACAACTTCTACATTGTCCTCTCTCTGCTCTACGTCTTTTGTTCCTGACCTTCATACTGACGTTGATACCCTCTCCTTCTTTCTCACCTGCAACTCTCCCTCTGATTCGATTTTCTCTTGCCGAACTTCGGCCAGTGAGAAAATCGATCTTACTTGAGTAACTGAGTATCTACCTATGGTGTAATTTCCAAATGCCCCTTGATGTCCTTCTTATAATCTTCCAGTTGAGAACCAACAACCCAGATTAGATTCTAATCAATGGCTCAGATCATTTGGACCTGATCTTCGTCTTCTTTTAGAAGTTACACCCATAGTTTAGATTAATACCCATTAATTATTTTAATTTCCTAAGTTTAGACTTAGGGTCATGTTGCCACACAAAGTGTCTAGTCACCACGACAACGCTCAAAGTAAGGGTTGTCACTCTTGATCCTTACTCATTCCGTTTAGACTCTCTCCTAGGCAAGTCAAAGGGGGTAGTCCCTAAGGTAAATGGATGAGAAAGCCTGTGGATCATGGGTTCTCTGAGAATGGATCAGTGAGACCCCAAGGACCAAAGGCTTAAAATTTAGCAAAATAATTAATTTACCTTAGTCCCTGGACCTCTTAAAATTTAATTTTTAAGGACCAACGAATTTTGCCTTCGGAGAATTTAAATTTACCTAGGACCTAAAATTAATCAAATTTCTGGCTTAGGATTTTAATTAATTTTGGCCAGAAATTTTAATTAATTAACCTATGAGGGGATAAATTATTTTTCTAACCCTCAAGACACTTTACATCATGATTTTCACATCTTTTACATCTCAGGGGGAAAACCCATTTGCAAAAGGACCCTCATAGACTACCCAATTCTGCGACACAAATATAATCTAGCAGATCAAGCAATTTGTAATAAAATAACCTAACCAAATAGTTAGGATTACTCCCAAATCACTTTTACATAGGATCGATCTAGAACACTAGGACTCCCCTAAGATCCCAGTGACAAAATCCATTACGATTTTGGGGTAAGGCTGAAGGAAAACTCTGTTGACCATCTGAGAATGGATCAGTGAGACAAAAAACCTCCCGGAATGTAGATTGTCACCTGAAAATTAGGTTTACCTAGGTGATTACATACACGACATGGATCTGCTGAGATTATTTACATTATACACATGCAGACTGGGTTTACATTATAAGATGATGATCAAGCTGATGATGATAACTGAACGGCACGAACACATCGATCAAGCACTATCCCTTTTGCGAAAAAAAACGGGGGGTGTACTGCTATGGGTCGTTGACACGTAGTGGTCAACAAGTCCCATTAAAAGTAATTAATTATTTTAATAAAATTGTCCCCAGGTGGATTTTCCCAAAACGATTTATGGGTATTGTGGAATACATAGGTCCCTACAAAATTTGAGACTTAGAGCACATCCAATTCTACCAAAAATCGACACTCCATCTTAGTGAGGAATGTGCTCTAGCAATGTGACCTGTCAAAGCATCACCCTGTTTTGTAACATCTCCCTCTACGCTCTAATGTCTGACATCACTGCCCACCAACTACTGCACAAATGTTGCATCTGTATTGCTACTGACCCTGCCACTGCCGACACTGCACCTGTACTGCTACTGACCCCGCCACTGCCAACACTGCACCTGTACTGCTACTAACCCTGCCACTGCCAACACTGCATTTGGATTCTGTACTACAACTCTCTCTCATTCCCTGCTACTATAATTGAGAAATTACTTGTTTCTACTATTGAAATGAATTCTCTACCATACCCATTTTCTCTCTAAACTGAATGAACTTAGCTCTTCCTAGAGTCTTTGTGAGTACGTTTGCTACCTAATCTCCTATGGGGACATACTACAATTGTACTGCCCCACGCTGAAACCAGTCTCTGATAAAGTGACATCTGATATCAATGTGCTTCAACCGATCATGAAACACTGGATTCTCAGAGAGTTTGATACAACTCTGATTATCGCAGTAAATCCTAGTCGCTTCCATCCTTTTTCTGAACAAACTCACAAGTAGTTTTATAAGCCATATAGCTTCGCACGTAGCTATGTTGACTGCCATATATTCAGCTTCTGCTGAACTCAAAGCTACTGAATTTTGCTTCCTGTTGCACCAAGAGATCATTCTCGATCCAACACTGAAGCAGTACCCAGTGTTACTTTTCCGATCTACTAAACTACCTGCCCAATCTACATCTATGAATCCATTCAATCTGATGTCATCCCCTCAGGAGTATTTCAACCCATATCCTATTATTCCACGCACATACCTCGGAATGTCGCCTAGTTGTTGCCCAATGCACCCTTTTCGGTTCCACCATGAACTGACTAAAAGTGTTAACAGCAAAGCAAATATCTAGCCTAGTGTTGACTAGATACATGAGCGACCCAATGAGTTGCCTGTACAAGGTGGGGTCCACCTCCTTGTCTTCTAATGCATTTATTTTCTTCCAGTTGGTGATCATGGGAGTAGCCATGGGTCGACAATCCTGCATTCTAAATCTCTTCAGAATTTTTGTAGTATATCTTCCTTGCCCAAGGAAGATATACCCATTCTTCTTCCAAACTTCCAACCCTAGAAAATAATGCATCAACCCCATATCATTCATGTCAAATGTTGCTTCAAGATTCTTCTTGTAGTCCTGTATGAACCTCCTATATGACCTTGTTAAAAACAATTCATCCACATATAATACCAGAATAAGTGGCTCATTCTCTACCATTAAATAGTAGAGATTGGGATCAACATCACTCTTGACGAATCCCAACTACTGCAAGTAACTATCAATCCGACCATACCATGCTCTGGGTGCCTACTTGAGCCCATACAGAGCTTTCTTTAATTTGCATACATGAGTTCTCTCTTCATGAGTTTCGAAGCCTTCGGGTTGTTCTATATACGCCTCTTCTTCTATCACCCCATTCAAGAATGTTGTCTTGACATCCATCTGGTGAATCTCCCATCCCATTTGACCTGCTAGGGATATAACGGATTTGATAGAGGTATATCGAGCTACTAGGGCAAAGGTTTCCTCATCGTCTATTCCTTCTTTTTGTGTATACCCCTTTGCCATGAACCTTGCCTTGTACTTCTTTATACTGCCATCTACAACATACTTAATCTTGTAGATCAACCTTGATCGTACAATTGATCTATCCTCTAGTCTAGGTACTACTTCCCAAACATCATTCGTCATGACAGAACTATACTCTTCTACCATGGCATCCACCCAAACTTGGCGTTGAACGACTTCCTAAAAGCTAGACGGTTCTTCAACATGTGCTACCAAGGTCTGCTATTTGTCAGGCTGTCTACACTGCCTCTTCTCGGTTCTAGGAGCTCCAACAAACTCCTCAGCGTCCCTCAGCGTCTGTCATACTTCCCAGTTGGTTCTACCACTGGTGGTGGGAGGCTCAATTACCTCCTCCTCCTGGTCTTGTTGTTCCATCTACTGAGAACTATCTAGATTTCCTTCTTTTGAGGAAATACTAGTACTGGTCACTATACTTGATCCAAGTGCTTGTCCTCCTTGCTGCCCCTGTTGCCGCCAGACTAATGGAACATCTATAGACTGACCTTCTGATGGCATCTCTCGATATTTCCTGAAAGTTCTATCCTCTATGAACTTCGCATACTATCTCACTACAATTTTCCTGCTTCAAGGAATGTAGTTTTGTATGCCTTTGAGGTCTCGATATATCCTACGAGGTACCCCTTTTCTACAGTCTGATCCAGTTTACTGCGCTTTTCATCTGGAATGTGACAATATGCCACACTTCCAAATATCCCGAGATGACTTACTTCCGACTTCTTCCCTGAGAAGACACCTTCGGGCATTCTCTTCCCCAATGCTCTGTGAGGAGTTCTATTCTGGATATATATCGTTGTGTTGCAAGCCTCTGCCCATAAGAATCTAGGTAAGTCTTGATCATACAACATAGGTTTTGCTGCCCCAACAGTAGTTCTATTTTTTCGCTCTGCTACTCCATTTTGCTCCAGATTATATGGAGTTGTCTATTCTCTTTTGATGCCCTCTTTTGTGCAGAAATTTGTGAAGTCTTTGTCCATATATTCTCCACCATTATCTGAACGCAATACCTTTATATTTTTCCCTATCATGTTTTCAATGAGAGCCTTAAACTCTTTGAATCGATCAAAGACCTTATCCTTGGCCTCTAAGAAATAGATCCAGGTTTTTCTAGAGTGATCATCAATAAAGGTGACAAAGTACTCGCCACCAATAAGAGCTCTTGTGGACAGTGGACTACAAATATCTGAGTGTATCAATCCCAATACACATTTTTCTCTATTGTTGCTTCTAGAAAAGGTTGCTTTAGCGTACTTCCCTAGTACGCATCCTCTGCATAAATCATCATGCTCAGTACTAAGGACTGGAACTCCTGTAATAGTCTCTCTAAGCATCCTCAGTGCTCCATGGTGTAAGTGTCCCATTCGCCTGTGCCATAATTCATTCAGTTCCTTTTCACCATTATGACTGCTGCCTATCAGTGCCATTGGAGACTCAAGCTACAACCTATAAAGTCTGTTGCTTCAGCTCTAATTTGTCTCTTCTTCTCCCAGCTTGGATGTTTGACATATACTTTCTTCCCAATGAAGTATACATCGTATTCCTTGTCCTGTAACTAGGATACTGAAATTAGATTCATTCCTAACCCGGGCACATGTAGAACATTGGTGGCTCGGATGTTGGTTCCTGCTTTCGTCTAAAATGCTATGGTGCCTCTCCCTACTGGAGTACACTTCATTTTGTTTCCCATAGTAATCTAAAAGTCCATTTGTTCTTCTTGATAACTCGAGAAATATTCTTGCACTCCAGTCATATGGGCTGAAGCCCCGCTATCAATGTACCAAACCTCTGCTAACGTTGAACTTGCTAAGCATGCGAATTCTTCTTCTAATCTGGAAGATAATTCGGAGACATCTTGAGTTTCCATATTTGTGCTATTTTTCTAACGATCTCTGACGCTACCCTGTCCCAGCAACTGCTGCAGAAAAAACGACGTCTTCTCCTGAAGACTGCTCTACGCTGAAGTTTCTATGTTGCTACCTTTGTCACTGGCAAACTTCAATTTGGAAATCTTCCTCTCTATCGACTCTCTCAGAGAAAGATTTTCTCATTAGAATTTTGCCCCCATAGGTTGGACTATGCAAGTCTTTTGGAGGTTCGATTTTCTGCCCATGCAGTAATTTCGAACTCCCTCCTCTTTAATGTTGGCTCTTCCGATCTGCACGCCTGCTTAACCTTGCTCTGATACCATGTGAAAAATTCTAAATAGAAATCCAACTGCAGTGATTAATATTATTTCTTCTACTTATTAACTCAAAAATAAGTTATTCACAATGTTTCTACAACAAATATTGAAATAAATTCTACTACAATGTTCACAATTAAAATACTGTGAAAAGTGAATGCAAATAAAAATACTATCACAATTATAACCACGTTGACAGTTATTTTTGGATAATTGTCCTCGGAAAAACCCAATGTGGGAAAACCGGTGTAGCAGAGAGGGTTTCTTTATTATTCTTCAGCAAAAATCTCATGTACAAGATACAACTAGCAGAATAGAAGAGGATTCTCTGTGAGAAACTTTACAAACACTTCTTGAAGAGTTTTTGATCCAGGAGAGGACCTGTTTCCCCCTCTGCGTCTCACTGCGTCAGCCCCTGTGTGAGAACTGCGTAGTCCGAGCGTCACATTGTCTCTGCGTTGTCCCTCCTCTGCGCCACAGCTTTTGCATTGTCCTCTCTCTTATCTGCGTCTTTTGTTCCTAACCTTCAAAATGGTGTTGATACCCTCTCTTTCCTTCTCCCCTATAACTCTCCCTCAGATTCAATTTTCTCTTGCCAAATTTCAACCAGTGAGAAAATCGATCTTACTCGGGTAACTAAGTATCTGCCTCTGGTGTAATTTCCAAATGCCCATTGATGTCCTTCTTATAATCTTCCAGTTGAGAACCAACAACCCAGATTAGATTATAATCAATGGCTCAGATCATTTGGACTCGATCTTTGTCTTCTTTTAGAAGTTACACCCACGGTTTAGATTAATACCCATTAATTATCTTAATTTCCTAATTTTAGACTTAGGGTCCCATTAAAAATAATTAATTATTTTAATAAAACTGTCTCCAGGTGGAATTTCCCAAAACGGTTTCTGGGTATTCTGGAATACATATGTCTAAGCCTCTCTACAAAATTTGAGACTTGGAGCACATCCGATGCTACCAGAAATCAACATTGCCCAAGCTTAGAGCCTATATCTTGTGTTCCTTTTTGTTCTTGTGATCTTCATGTACTTTATGTTTTGGTAATTGCATGATGAAGAAGATATAACAAAGTAATTAAAGGCCAACAAAATCTCTCAAGTAATTATCAAGTAAGAGAAACCAACCCTAATCTACAAACCCCTTGATTTCTCAACATAAGTGACATATACTGGGAAGCCTCCCATGTGGTGAAATTCCACTAAAGAGTAGGAGGTGGAGCGCTAGGGTTGTTGAGAAATCTAGGGGTAGCCAGATTAGGTGATTTCTCTTACTATGATAAATGCTTGTGATATCTTTTTACTTATCTTAATTAGATTCTTCTTCAACTTGATTATTATTGTGTTCTTAACATCAAACAACTACTAAACCATAAAAAACAATGGGACAAGAGGACACGGGATACAGGGGATTAGCGAGGACCAAAACCTCTCCAACTAAGAGGAAAACCCACAAGAATTCTTCTCTTCTTATAGAACTTCAATTGACGAATTCCAAGACATATAACCCTTGACTAAGACCCTCCAAGACCAAGTCAAATCTTTCCTATTTTCCAGCAACCTTGACCTCAACAACTTCTGCAATTTCAATCCCCAGTAGATTCTTCTGCAACTTTGATCTGTCCAGTAGATTCCTTCGCAACTTCGACCTGCCCAATGAATTCTTCTGGAGAAACCCTAGTTCACATGTATGGCTAGAAGATAGATGAACTTGTTTCCTCTTTCCTTTGCTTGACTTGATTTTACTTCCTTGATACCTCGGCTTGCAAAGGAGACCCTTCTTGACCCAAAACTCGGCCCTTGATGATGACTGCAATTGGGTACTTGCTGCTGCAAAAAGTACCTCTAATCCACTATGCACTTGTGAGAAAGATAGCCCAAAAACAGTCCCAAAAAGTTGACTTTCTTTTCTCCTTCTTGCCTTCCTCTTCCTCGCACTCTTTTTCCTTTCTTGATCGAACTTGACTGAAGTGTGTGTGTGTCCAAACAGAGGTGGAAATCTCTCTTATATATAGGTCTTCTGCTAGGTCGAATTGCACCCTTTAGGACAACTTGTCCACTTGAGTAGGCCGACTTGATCTTTGCAACATGACGAGGCCTTGAACGGTCTTTTGACTCAAATAAATTTTTCTTTACAATATGTAACATGCCCAAATGGGTCTTCCATACATGACAATGATTCTCTTGACTTGTAGACTTAATGACAAGCCCTAGAAGCTCTCAATGGGAGCTTGACCTAAAAATAAATTTCCCTTGAGGATGAAACCCATGCCTTGATAATAACAATAATAAATTTATTTCTCTTTTCATTAAATACATAAAATCATGATTACATGTCATTATGAAGACCGAACCTAGTTACATATTTCAACACTCCCTCTGAACTAGGGAGGTATTCATAATCCATACAAGGTACTTGGACATTCTCAATTTGAAAAACTCTCATAAGAAAAGTCGGATTGGTAAGCCATCTATTTGCATTATACCAACCAGCATTGCCACATAGCAAGGCCTTGACTAACAGCTCTATCTCTCCACAAGATTAGAGCACAATGTTAGCGAGACCAGTGACTGACAAACACCATCATCATTGTCTCTCAAGGCACATATCCCACTCAGGTGTTCATACAGTATGTCCTTCCAGGACTATTCTTATCTTGGATTCCCAATCCTCAAAGAATATTAGTCCTCTACGACTACTATTATCTTGGATGCCCTACCACATCCTCAAAGAGTATCGAATGTCAGACGCGTACCCAATCCTCCATTATTTCTTCACAATATGAAGACAAGAATGATGTGTCTCTCTCTCCCTTTCAACTAGGGAAGATATACCTATCCCTATAAAGGAATGTACCCATTCCTATAAAGGGAATTTACCCAAGCTCGCTCATATCCAGGGACTTGTCCAAGCTCCCTCTTAACCAGGGACTTGCTTTCAGCAGTTTTTTTCTCTTGGTGGAGATCATGGTACTATTAGTTGCTTGTGGGGCTCCTTTTGATGTCATGAAATTCATCCTTTTCATTATGGAGCCTTCATGAGTCGTAGGGCATTGGCCATCCATCACTTTCCTTCACAAACCATATCAGTCATGTCATCCTTATTTTCATTGGAAAGTGATCTTCTAGTCCACATCTGGCTTTTCTTCATACTGCTACGATGCTACCTCTTCCAAGTCATGTTTTCTATAGGATCTTCCATCCAACCACATGAGTGCTACTTGTAGGTGACATCTACAACCTTCTTTCCGTAGCCTTATATCAACCCATCCAAATGTTGTTCAAAATTTGAAAATGAACATCAAATCATAGTTTCCTTTTGTGATGGCCTTTCATCATGACACCTTGCTTGCCTACAACATCATGTACATTCACAAACACATTTCCAAGACTTCATATGTCAAGGATCTCCTTTCTTTACAAATCTTATAATGGTCTTCTCTTTTATGGAGATGTCATATTAATTCTTCTAGTTATCAGATGTTGACCTCCCTTTTCTTCCATGGCTGTAGTTGCATCTTTCACGATCTCTTCTTTTTGTCTTCACATATTGATTTCCAAGAACTCATAGTTCCTTCATCTTTGTCAACTACCTCATATTCCATATGAGGAGATATAATGTTGATTTCAATTTATCAATATGTGAACGATGCCTTCATGCATTTTTTCAAAGGAAGAGATCCTTCTTATTTGATCATGCTCACGAGGTAGAGCATTTACTCATATTGTCTGCAACTATATGGTGACATGTCTTAATTTATCAAATATATACATACCTCTTTTTACCTTTCAGTCATCTAGACTTCCTTCGGCATCTTTCTTTCCTTGATTGATAGTACTTCAATCATCTTGACTTGCTGCACTCCTTTGTCATCATACCATCATCCTTCTAAACAATGTATCCCACACAAGGTGGAATGATCAGCGAGACACTTGCTTCTTCCAAGTAGAGTTGAACCTTCTAATGAAGATTCCAACAGAGGATCTTGAATATACTCATCCTACAAATGCTCCTTCCAAATGGTGATGATGTATGATGAATATTTTTATTCCTCATCATGCTAGACGACTTTCTTCTACCAATAAGTACTACTTATGCTTTTCATGAGGTAACCAAGAGTTACTTTCTTTCTATGATGGCTGCTATATTCATGTAGACTTCTATTTCAGCATATCCTTTCAAGCTTCTATAATGATGTCATGAGCTCTTGCTTCAATTGTATGATATGATGCATCCTATCATACTTACCATGATAGTTATTACTTACAAAACTAAAAGAAAACTTAAGGAAGGAGATTATCTCAGTCATAGTAGAGATCTCTCACTTCCGCCTACTTTGATTTCTTCTTCTCAAGTTCTTCCACTTCTTTGGTGATATGGGCTTCTTCTTCTTGTGTTGTTGTCCTTGAGCTTAGGACAATTTCTCTTGTAGTGCCCATATTCATGAAAGCAATAGCATTGGATCTTCGACATATCATTCTTGTTCTTTTTCTGAGGACCAAATCTTCCAAACTTTCTTCCTCCTAGTCATGGCAACAAATGCTTAAACTTGCTCGTTTTATCCTACATCACTTTTTTCCTTCAACCTGATTTATTTAATCTTACACAATGACCAAAGTTCCCTAAATAGGGTAACTTCCTTCTTTCCATAGATGCTTGATGTAAAGTTGCCCCATTGAGCACTATGGTGGTCATTTCTTTATCGGACATTATTTCTCCCAACTCTTGTAGTTGGTCTCTAATTTCTGATACCCTCATAAATTATGAGGCTATTCCATCTTCCTTTGAGATATTCATTTTTTATAGCTCGTTTTTCAAGTATATCACTTCTCCAGCAGTACTTGCGAAGAACAAATCTGCTAACTTCTCGTATATTTCTTTTGATGTCTCTAACTTTGCTACATACAAAATGAGTGGATCTTTGATGAATTCTATGAGAATCCCTTGAGCCCTTATTTCCCCTTTCATATACTTTGCTAAAGCTTGAGCTTCTTCCTTTGGAGGCTTAGTGATTGATCCCTTAACATGTTCAACGACTTCATTTTCTAAGAGGATCAAATCTGTCCTCTTCTTCCATGCAAGAAAGTTTGATAACCCAACCAATTTGTTGCTTTCCTTGCAAAATGAAGTCATTTTGACAGCAGATTCAGTCATAAAAATAAAGGCACTTACTTGTCAAGTGAAGATGCTTCTTGATGACAATATCTTCAACTTGATGCCTTCTTGATTTTGATGATGATGTTGATAATAGAAGATGTATTTTTGATGAAGATGTCTTCCTTCAAAAGTGATCCTTAAAAGAGAGGGAGATCACCTTGATTCCTTGATGATGATGACAATGCCTCTTCTTGCTTTCTTTGGATGTAGAGACTTCAAGATGCTTCAATGAGTAGTCCATCTTTTAGTGGAGGTAGGGTCCTGTAGATCTTTTCTTTGTGATGATGATGTGATCTTCTCACGAATGCTTCAAGTGTATAACCCTTCTTTGGATGAGCTAGTGTTTCGAGGTCTTCTTTCTTTGAGATGTGATGATCTTTCAAATGAATGGTCCTTCTTGATGATTGATGATCTTCTTGTGCTTCAGCACTTGAGTGTCCTTCTTTAAGTTGTCTTTCCTTGTCTTGTCACCTTAGCTCTAATACCATGTTGAGAAATCTAGAGGCAGCTAGATTAGGTGATTTCTCTTACTATGATAACTGCTTGTGATATCTTTTTACTTATCTTAATTAGATTCTTCTTCAGCGTGTGATATCTTTTTACTTATCTTAATTAGATTCTTCTTCAACTTGATTCTTATTGTGTTCTTATCATCAAACAGCTACCAAATCATAAAGAACAATGAGACAAGAGGACACAAGAGATAGGTGATCAACCAAGACCAAAACCTCCCCAACTGAGAGGAAAACCCACAAGAATTCTTCTCTTCTTATAGAACTTCAATTTGACAAATTCTAACACCTATAACCCTTGACCAAGACCCTCCAAAACCAAGTCAAATCTTTCATGCTTTCCAGCAACCTTGACCTCAACAATGTCTGCAATTTCGATCCCCAGTAGATTCTTCTGCAACTTTGATCTATCCAGTAGATTCTCCTCCAACTTCAACCTGCCCAGTAAATTCTTCTAGAGAAACCCTAGTTCACACGTGTGGCTAGAATATGGATGAACTTGTTTCCTCTTTCCTTTGCTCGACTTGACTTTACTTCCTTGATACCTCGGCTTGCAAAGGAGACCCTTCTTGACCCAAAATTCGACCCTTGATGATGACTGCAATTTGGTACTTTTTGTTGCAGAAAGTACCTCTAATCCACTTTGCACGTGTGAAAAAGAGAGCCCAAAAATAGTCCCAAAAACTCGACTTTCCTTTCTCCTTCTTGCCTTCCTCTTCCTCGCACTCTTTTTCCTTTCTTGATCGAACTTGAGTGAAGTGAGTGTGTGTCCAAAGTGAGGTTGAAGTCTCTCTTATATATAGGTCTTCTACTAGTCGAATTGCACCCTTTAGGTTGACATGTCCACTTGAGTAGGCCAACTTGATCTTTGCAACATGACAAGGTCTTAGAGGGTCTTTTGACTCAGATAAAAAAAAATTTACAATATGTAACATGCCCAAAGGGGTCTTCCATACATCACAATGACTCTCTGACTTGTAGACTCAATAACAAGCCCTAGAAGCTCTCAATGGGAGCTTGACCTAAAGATAAATTTCTCTTGAGCATGAATCCCATGCCTCAAGAATAACAATAATAAATTTATTTTTCTTGTTTCATTAAATATATAAAATCATGATTACATATGTCATTATGAAGACCGAACCTAGTTACATATTCCAACAAGGGTGACAGTGCCAACCACCTCATTGTGGTATCTCAATTTAGTATCTCACAAGGCCTGCTAGTTTTTGAGGCAACAAGACCCCATGGAGATTTAAGGAAAAAGTCCTCCCTCTTTCAAATGAGGGGCAGGTAGAAGGAAGTGCACTTGATTGCTCGTTAAACAATGTATTTTAGAATAAAATGCATTTTGGGAATTCATGTGAAACAAGCCACTTGTATGCTAACCTGGAACAAACAATATGTACTTAGTTGGAAGCCTTTTGTAATACTCGCAGAATCATGTTTAAATTTGCTAAAGGACTCGAGAGTCATACATATGTAAATTGTTGCCTTCTTCGGCAACAGTGCCTTTTTCATGAATGAATATATATTATGTTTCAGTATAAGAAAAAATTACGAAAAGTGTGATAAACATAAATTATACTGCACTAATTATATGAAGTTAGAGTAGGGTAGTGTCCCTTAACATGAGCACCGTTCTTAGGTACTACATAAAGAAGTCTTATTGACTACCTATCGCTCATCATTGTATCAATTATTTAACATTGATTACATATATTTTTGTCCATTCAACATTTACTACATGTACTTTTATCTTCCAACTTATTGGTGTATACCTTTTTAAATGATGACCCTACAAAATAATCACTAACTCTACTACAAGTGGTATTAGAGCAGATTTCATTCCTGGTTGGGTAGGTACCAAAACTTCTACTATAAGGCAAGGATGAGTGGTTGGCAACTGCAAAGCACTATGTAGGAGTTGGTCATTACTTACAAACCTTCAAGCAAAGTGACAATCCACTTTGAATCCTTAATTCCCCACTTGTTTGAATCATTGGTGTAAACTATACACATGACCATGGCCCATTCATATCATTATTAATATACTTGTAATCATGACTGAGGCCATACTTTATTCTTTTATTATATTACTAGGTGTGGTTAAGGCAAAACCAATCAACTTTTATGTAGGCTCAATAACCCTCTTTGGGAGTGTGCCCTTACTTATGTGGACCCTAACCCTCTTAGGAGAATGCCCTAACTATTTGAGTTCCATTAATTGAAGTTGTCAGACTCAGACATAGCAAAGAAATGGCTCACCCATAGCTTGGCAAGTCTCAAAGACTCATAAATACAATAATACAACATTTCACACTCAATATTTGTCTACAAAACAATAAACTAGAAGATGATTCAATGATAAAATTGGCAAATAGTACTAAGTTGAAGAATTATTAATAGATAGTGATCTACATAACTAATAACATAATTACAAATTCAAAATAGACAATATCTCCCAGTCCAATCTCAAGATGAATGCATAACTACGACAAAACTTAAATAAGTACTAAAAGAAATAGTGCCACTATTGCTAGACTGAGGCTACAACTGTGATGTTGCTGCATTAGGTGTTTGCAGTTGAGATAATGGCACACCAGAGAGATAGTCTCTGCATCAAGCCAACTCAAATCATTAGCAACAGAATCATCCTCCAAGACCCATTCCAACTCTAGATCAATTTTATCCAATAAAATTGGATCCATATCCTTTGGCCATAATTGTTTTGTGAGCAACCAAAGGTTATAGTAAATAAAGACCAACTTCTCCAGCCACTCATGCTCCATCCTGTTGTGCTTCTTGATGTGGATGTACTCAAATACTGTGCAATTGTGCTCACATCCTAACGAGATAAAAGGCCAACTCAAAAGCTTGATGGCAATTTTTTGTAGTTGTGGTGTCTCAAAGCCACAATCTATCTATTATCATCTAGAAATTCTCATCTGGAAAAAGCAACTAGAATCCAGGTAACACTAGAAATCAAGCCATTGTCAACTCCTTGACTTTTCTCATTTTGAAGTTATTGCTTGCTAACTTCAAAGGGTGTAATGTCCCTTTTTCTGGATGTTGATAGCAGAGACATCTCAGTAGCCTAGCTAATTCCCATAGGCTACAAAATATTAAATATCGCAGAATTAATTTAAAAAAAATAACTGAGGAAAAGAAATCTTATAAAATCACTTATTAAAAGAAGAAAAAGCAACCCATGGTATTTGGATGACCCATGGTATTCAGAATGGCCATCTCTATAAAAGAAAGGAGCTCATTCAGGAGGACATGATTGGATATTTGATGAATTGATTTTGTGGGCTCATTGAGCTTTGTGTGAGGGTTTGTAGCCCTGAGCATGGATCTTCTTCGGGGTTGAAACTATCCTCCCTAGGGATCAATAATAGTTTCAGTGTTGCAACAATACACCCTGGCTAGTCATCTGGAGGGATCACTCAGATGTTTCACTAGGCTAGTCTGTGGAATTTATTTGCAGGAATAAGGAGGAGCCACCCAGGTTTATCACTTGATCTCAATTGATGAATTTTGTTTAGTGTTTTACTGAAGGTTTTGTGAGTCTGTGGCAGCATCCATGGTGGCAGGCGGTCGCAAAAGAGTACTGGCAGCGACAGTTGGAGTTTTATTATTGGTGAAACTAAAGTGTACAATGTGGAGCCAAACCCATTACAAAGGCCGAATTTAGTTGCCAGACAACGAGTGGCCAAGGCCAATTTCCCTTGAAGAAGTCAAACAGCATAATGGAAACTGAAGAAAATTGTCGCGGCACAATTTATAGCATGACACCAGGGTTATATTAGGCACTGAGACCATGGCCGAGTGGATTATTGCTATAGGGGTCGAGAAAGTCATACACCAGTGACTGAAAATCTATATAATGGTGCAAGGTTGAATAAGGATACACCCTGAAACCTACAGGGCCGAAATTAACAAGGGGAGCCGAGATGATATACACTGAAGGGCCGCAATATGGAGGTCAATTCCCCAGCTTGGAATTCGGAAACTCATGTGTCAAACTGGGCAATTCAGGAGGGCCGATGTGTATGTTAAAATCAGCCTGAAGCTGAACCCTATTCTGCAGAAGATCAAGCTATAGCAACTCCAGATTTTGAAATAAATTGCCTGTAACTGTCTATTCTACTTGACTGGAGCTTTGGTTCTCAATTTTTTGGTATAAAAATTGGCTAGCAGTGTTCCCTTGATCTCCATTATATGAATTCTGTATTATTTTCATGTGAATTAGCTTAGAGAACTAAGTTACTGGCAAGGTTTTCAGAGGGACAACTTATCTCTGTTATAATTGTTTAATGGAAATAAAGCAAACTGTTGTGAAATTGATTACTTGCCAAGGTCATCTTAAGGGTTTTGACAGACTTCGGAATTTAATTAAAAGAAAGAGCTACAGTGTCCTCGAGAGTTGAAATCACTTGAAATTTACTGAAGGGGACATTACAAAGGGGCATCTCTATGTGATCTAAGAGGTCGAAACTTTTTTTTCCAAAGAAAAAAAACCGTCATTTTTATCAATAAAATAAAAAAATACATTCTGTAAACACACCCAAGTGTGTATGCAATATGATCATCTAAGAGGTCGACACTTGGAACAAAAAAACGATTAATAGCACCTTTAATAAAATAAAAACTCGTTGTTCTATTATAAATCTGCAACTAAATAGAAAAAGCAGCAAGCTAGAAATTGCCTAAAACTGAAAATATGGACAGAAGACAATGCAATTTTGTGCTGCATTTGGGCATGCAACCCAATGCAACTCTAACTTGAAGGCTTCCTAAATAAAATGCAGAAACAACAAATACAGCAGATTTTTACAGCTGTTCTGAAAGCTGTAAATGCTAGTTTAAATGTTATTTTTTGTAAATTTGCATTTTTTCAAATGTCATTTTTTGTAATTTTGCATTTTTAAGCCCTGGAATTATTCACTTAGCTTTCTACATGATCCGGTTATATACATGTTTATGAGGCTGTCCTATTATTGTATTCTTCTTACTTCATTTTATCCTAGATTTAGCTTTGGCATTTTCTAGGAATTGCGTTTGCACTCCCACATTGTACTCGTACAAGGTTGTATCCTTCAGTCCCATTGACCTATTTATGGTCATTCCTTCGACATTAATAAAATTATCTTATCTTATTTTAAAGTTTTCTAGTGCACACAAATTGATAAAGATGTATAGTTTCTCTCTCTTTCTGCAACAAAAGTGACAATAGTCTAATCTATATGCCCCATATGCCTATGATGCACAACAATTAAGAAAATAAAGTTGCTTTTGTTTTTGATGAATGATGGAATAGCTTAAATGAATTAACACAGGAAATTCAGAGTGTTTAGGATTTGTTTATAACTTTATATCATACTCGTGTCATCCACATTTTCAATTACAATTGTGTTTAAGTACATGTATGCTTTAAAGAAAAGAACAAAGATATCTTCTAAGCATACCTTGCCCAAGGATCCTTTTCATCCCACAAATCATTTGTCTCGAGGGCTAACTCTGCAGCTGCTACCCCTTCCTCGGTGAGTTCTACCGTATTGTCCTTGAGCTCTACAGTGTAATGCTGAAATAAAATAGCAGCTAAAATGATCTTAAATGTCTTATGATTTATCAAACAATAAGAACCATGTGAACATCCACCATTTCAGAACAACTTTGGGAGTACAAGTTTTAATTGGCACTTACATAATCACGTACAAGAAACTCAGCAACTTGAGCAGCTACAGGATATCGTGCTGCATCTTTACTGGCCTGAAAAGGAAATGAAGAAAGTTGCAAAATCATTCAGGGTAGCAATATTATTATCAGCTATGTTCCCTCCATTGTTGCTAGTTATGAATTTAACCAGAAACACTTCCAATGGTATTAAAAAAAATACTTTGTACAAATAGAACAAGTAGAAAACAGCAAGACAAAAGACTTTACTTCACCACTTATAAGCAGTGGATTCCGGCCTTCATCTATTAAGACCGAATCAACCTCATCCACAATAGCAAATTTGAAAGGCTTGGGCCTGATTCAAGTGTGTCAAACAGTCATTAACAATTATGCCACACTCCAGCAACATACTGAGAACAAAAATCACCATAAGATTTACCATCTCATAACAAGTTGTTCTTTACTTTGACAAAGGTTGTCACGGAGGTAGTCAAACCCAAGTTCCTGCACCAACATGGTAATTATTTTAGGATCACTTGAGCATAACAGGCAGGTAACTTTAAAATCAGGCAACCATTGAGAATGCCACAGTGCTAAACTGATGCAAATCAGAATATCATTAGAAAATCAACAAAGGAAATTCAAAACCTACTGAATTGTTTGAATATGTGATGTCGCATGCATAGTTAGCTCTTCTTTCCTCAGTACTCATGCCACTCTACAAATATAACTCAAATTGTTAAAGAAATGATGCAATATAGATTCTGTAATGGAGGATTGACTCGCATTTTAAAAGTAAAATTAAAATTCACATGTAAAAGGATGGAACGCAGATGACCTCGATAAGGCCTACAGAAATTCCCAGGAAGCGATGGATGCGCCCCATCCACTCAGCATCACGTTGTGCCAAGTAATCATTAACAGTCACAACTGTTTATACCAAAATGAACATTAAACATACAAAAATATAAACAAATCAAAATAAACTTCACTTAATCATAGTATTCTCGTAATAATCAAGTTGTAGCCTACTGGGTTGTGGTATACGAGTTGAGACTGGGTGTCATCTTGCCAATGACCCAGGTCCAAACCCCAGAAGAGATAAAGCTCTGGATCATAAATTGGCCCAGTTCCATGAGATTCATATGAAGCATTAGTTCAGAAAAAATCAAGTTACAAAATTTTAAAGCATAAATGGTGATGCAATAAGAAACTGATACCATGGAGATGTACCCATAAGGATCAAAGGCTGTAATTCTTGTTCCATTTTAATAAATATATGATGTTGTTCAGATTACATTGATTTCACATATACCCGCCTAGGTCCATCTTAACTCCGGATCTACCAAGTGCCAAGAGGGATCAAATTTCTTGAGATGCAAACATCTTTTAAAGTGAAAAGAGATTTCATCTGTCTCGGCACTTGGTAGATTTGGAGGTAAGATGGATCTAGGCTAGTTTAATTATTAGTTATAACAAATTATAATTATAATTATAATTATTTTTTTATGTTTCTTATCTTATTTTATTCACACTATACAGACAACTGCTGTGATTACTAGAAGTAGGGTTTTTTCTATTCTTGGTTCCACCCACATTACTTTCACTAAAACATCTATACTTAATAAAACTCAATAACACTCAATAAAAAATGTATCTAAACTATGTTGTTATAAACCTATAGAGACAAATTCCAGTGAATTTTCATGGGGAGGTTAAAACCAATGGTTGACATAGTCTAAATTGAGCAACTCCGATAAATTTTAATGCTGACAATATGGTAAGAGTTGTTGTTATGAACCTCTGAGAGAAACATACTACGATGTATTCTAATGCAGAGGTTAAAAATGAAATGTAAAACCAACTGCCACATCACTGCTTTATAGCTGGTTGACAAAGTCTAACTCTAAACAGAGAAAATTCAGAATTACTTTATAAAATAAATAAACTGCAGGACTGCATGCACCAGATTCTATTTTTTCATTTTCTCATTTCTCTTCACACTCAAGAGTAAAATTTCAAATGTATAAAATAAAATGAATAACATATAAAACAACGTGAACAAATCTAATCTTCGAAGTCTATGTAACAAAGTGAACAGAGTTGTTTTTCCCAAGTTTTACCTGGAAGACATGCATCTACAGAGCTACAAAGTATTTGTGTAGTGTGTCTTTATTGAGTGGTTCTCTTTACTGAATCAGATATGAAACTTGATCAGGGTTTTGATATTTTGTCGTGGAATTTGGGATTTACTTTGTTCTGGCTAAAAGCTTTTGTTGCAATGAATGTCTCACATTAGAGAAAATTACCTTTAAATAGACTATAGTAGATAAAAATACCATGCGCAAAACCATGAGTTGCAAAAACCTAGCCCAAAGACCTTCATCGGTGAAATTACTATTTTATGTCAATTTGTTTTAATTATTAATTTTATTTTGTTGCAATGAATGTCTCGCATTAAAGAAGAATGTCTTTAAATAGGTTACATTAGAGAAGAATACATTTAAATAGGCTACATTAGAGAAGAATACCACGGAAAAACCAAGGGTTATGAAAACCTGGAGCCCAAAAAAACCTCCATTGGTAAATTTATTATTTTATCTCAATTTAATTATTAATTATTATATTTTTATTTTTTTTATTTTGTTTGTAATTTGACCAAGCCAAAATGTTTACATAACATCACAACATCTCTTCGGGTTGTCAAGGCCTTTCGGCACAAAAAAATTTATAAAATATTTTGATTTTGAAATGAGTTATGGTTTTTGGGCATGTGGTATTGATAAGCCATGGTATTGTAACAAAGTCTATTTACAAGTTAATAATATCTATGGCAAAATGGGGGTGATTATCCATGGTTAAGAATCTTGTTATATTATTGTAAGTTTATTGTAAGTATTAACTTTTTATGTGTTAATTCATTAAATTTAAATATCATTACAGAATGCTTATTTTACACCACTACATCTTACCTTTTTATTTTTATATTTAATTTTAAAAATGTTATAAAATTAAATTATATTAAGAAAAAATATTGAAAAAATGTTGGCATACAATATTTCTTACATTACATCTAACACCTACACATCTCTCCCATACTGGGCTGTAGAGTGCCTCTCGGCGTAAACAGTTTGAAACTTTGAAAGTTATTAGAATTCAAGATCAAGAGCCATCCCTCCTTGTAAAAAGTTTCATACAAAAGACCATGAATGCATTGACTTTGCAACAAAATCCTTTTATTCGAAGAGTGGCTTCAAAAAAAAGAGGCAGCTGACAAATCACTAAAGGGACTCAGAGTTATGATCTTTATCTTTGCTTTTAACTTTCCAATCAATTGTATATGATTCATGCTAGCTTCATGCAGTCAGGGCTTTGCAAAAACTCAATGTATATCATCAAGTAATTAACATGACCACATTAAACATTAAGTAGACCAGTAGAACACATTGATAGCAATTTCAGTTCAAGAAGATACGGCATTGGTGCTTATCTAATTCGAGGGAATTCAAAACCAGGAAATGTCCTTGTTCACTTTTTAATTTCCTTTGTTTTAACCTGATATCCTTTTATTAATGCACAACAATCATCCCTGACTCAAAACAAAGTAGCTGATAACCCATATAATTTGAAAGGTTCAGAATTTTTGAGCTGGAGAAGTAACTTAGAAACATTTTTACCCTCCAAGAGTGGCATTCAATGAGCCCCTCAATGTCTTCCAAAGGATACTCCATATCATTCAACAACACCAATGATATTGTGAAAGAGTGAATCGAGCATTTCTTCAGGATGCAAAGAATGGTCTATTTTGTAAAGCAGCAACAAAATAATCTTATTCTATTGTTGCCACAATATCCTTGTCAATCCACTTTTTCTTTCCTTTTCTCTGCTACTATTGAGGTTCTATTTGTTCATGCACGTTGAACCACTGCTTCTGCTTGTCTCCTTCAAGGTACCATACTTGAACACTTGCTTCATCAATTGTCTTGGTCTTGAATAGCATCAAGTGTCGTTGAATTTGAGGAAGCAATACTCCCAAATACTTGATCAAAATATAGACCAATGTTGCACGAAACAGGGACGTTTTTTGGAAGCGGGGACACTGAAGCGTCATTTTCCAAAAATCTAGGAAGCGAAGTGCCTGCGGAAGCGTCTACTATATATATATATATATTATATATATATTGCATTTATATTCAAAATAAACGTCCCAAATCCCAAATAGTTGTAGAAGACATGAAAACATTGCATATTTTTGCATAAATCAAGATAGATATGCATCCATGATTCCATTGTAGTTACTAGTGTATTGTACAATCAATTAATCAATTATTCGAGCATCACCATCTATATTCTAGCAATTACACATACATCAAATTTTTTAACATACTATAAAACATAAAACATTTAAGCATATTATAAAACATAAAACATAGAGCATATTATGATTTATCTAGCAAGTGAGCAACTGTCAACATTTGTCATGTCCAAAATTCAAATAATAATGTTTACAAAATAGGTCACTTGGTCCCCGCCAAGACAAAAAGGTTCAAATTCACAAGCCTACAAGTCTAATGATTAATCTATGACAAAAGTAGTAAATTGTGAATATATCTACTAATCTCTCCTCCTTTCACCATGAAGAGAACGTGGCGGCGGGTCTCCATGTGGTGGCAATGAAGAAGATGGTCCCTGTGGAAGTTGTGGCACTGAAACTGATGAAGACAAACCCTCTGCTGTTGGTGTTGAACCATGGAACCTAGGAACCAAGGGACCAAATGGATCATGGGGGTGGCATCTCAACTCGATCATCATCATCCTGGAATCGCTAATTGCATGCATGCTCCCAAATGGACCAATGCTAAGCATATAGTTGTTCAATTATCTCCGTACGAAACGCGTTTCGGAAAAAACCGAAACGCGTTTCAGAAAAAACCGAAATGAGTTTCGGAAAAACCGAAACATGGATCCGGAAAACCAAAACGCGGATCGGAAAAAACCGAAACGCATTTCGGGAAAAACCAAAACGTGGATCGGGCCGTAAGGTTTTGAAATGGCGGGAACCACATTTTTAAGCCCGATCCGCATTTCGGTTTTTCTGAAACACGTTTCGGAGGGCGAATCACCCACAGATCCGTATGGATCACAGATCGGGCTTTTGATCCGAGGGGGTGACGTTTCCTACAACACTGATATAGACACACAACTGTATAGCTTTCTTCCTAAATTCTAAAGTGAACTCCTAGATTGATTGCCCCTGCCTTCGTCTGAAGTACTGCCATGCAATTTGTTGGTGCTCCTCATATTCAATTGGATAGATCAGAGCATCCATCATGTCATCGATGGCTCATTTTCTAGTGCTCTGCTTGCTACAGAACTCTCCCAACATGCCAAAGAATGACCTTCAAGCTTTACTCTGGAAAATGAAATCCTCTACTTCCCTGTGACTTCTAGTACACTTCCATCTGTTGTAGCCACTAATTCAGGTTGATGGCATCAACTTCTCCTACATATGGGTTGGTGTCCACCTTTGCCTCTATACAGGAAGGCACTTGCATTCTCCCATCTCCATCTCAGTGTTGAGCTCTAACTGTGATTCCACCTTTTTCTTGCAATATTTTGGGTTTGCCTTGTGTTCTCCATGCTCGATCTCTATTGAGGGTGCCTTCATACCTTTCACTACTAGCAGTAGTGTTACCACTGATGTTAGTGCGGCAATGCTCTATTGTTGCCAATCAAACATGACCCTCAAATCTTTTTCTTCATCTTATCCATGATGACCTCTTGTCATTGTTGGCCCCTACTTTCTTTGAAACCCTAGCAACAATTCTTGTCCACTTCTATAGTCATTGTCGACATTTACTAGATAGGTCTCACCAAGTATTTTCAAACTTGGGCTCTAATATCATATAATCCCTTAACAATAGGTTTATGGCCAGTTCATTTTGACAACATGGATCCTTGACTAATTTCTACAACACTATGATTCCAATTTCCCATGGATCCCTTACTGATTTCTACAACACTGTGATTACCATAAGTATTTTCAAAAACTGTGATGCAAGATATAATGCTAATTTACCTCTATTCATTTGCCCTCGAATAGTTTTAACTTTTTCCATGTAGGCTTAGATGCACTTGCTAACTCACCTCAATGGCCATTCATTAGCTTTCAAGCAATCCCAGCTCCAAGCTTCATGTGAGTATCATGTGAGGAACATATGCTACTTCACTTATCTCCATTCAAAAATGTAAACATGAGATGGCCATTAACTAATCCACAAACACCATTTACCAAAGACTAGATGTGAAGGAAACTATCTATGTCTTATAATAAAAGGTTTCAATATTATGGGAAATAACTATTTGTAAGAGGCATGCATTCGATAGTGCTATGAGAAGATAGTCGTTCACATAAACTCCACCTAAAGCCATACAATTAATCTATGACATGCCATGCTGCGAGGAAACATGAGAGAGGAACAAAACAAAATAATTAATTCAGATATTGATTTGGTCACACAAATTACCACTCCACTCACTACAAACAAAACTGCAAGATTCCCAACAGATCACACACCCAACATTGAGTTGTACAACCCCAAGGATAAACGACAACCCAAAACCACGCCATGTACAATAAAACCACGCCATGTACAATCTGTATGCCTTGGATTTGGGCTCAACCAATTGCCAAAGCCAACATACAGCCTCTCAAAGTATAGCAGGCCTATGTATAGGCTCAAGGAACAGCCAAGGACAACATACTGGCATGGAAGAAACACTAATTCACTGGGTATGTTTTTTCTCATCAATCACAAGCTTGACAGAAATGGAAACTAGCTAGAATGATGTCACAACTCAATAATGGCAGCCATAAATCTCTTACCTCAAATTAAAATGAATGGTGGGGAATAGATAGTCATTGGTGTTCTTCATTTTCTCTTGAAGAATGAAACAATGAAGGAAATCCTCAAGAGTCAAAACTACAGCTGAGAATCAATTCTCGGCCTTTTTACACCTCATACTGTATGACGTTCCACATTGTGATTTTCATCACATTGAGAGAGATTGGTTGTTGTTTCCTTGGAGCTTTTGGGCCAACCTGGGAGGATTCATCTTCATAGAGCCTTTTCTCTTCAACGTATCATATCATTTAATGGAGATCTTTGGTTGGGGGAGTCTCACTTGTTGGTTGGATGACTGTGCTTGTTGGTTAGGTGGTCTTCTCACATGATTTTGCCTTGTTGATCACCCCTTCTTACGTATTTGATGATACGACATACCAAGCTGTATCTTGAAGCCTTTAGTGTCGACATTCAATATGAGATATGACATACCAAGCCCGCCAATTTAACTGCTGCTCAGAATACAGCAGAGGAATTAGAGAAAGACAAGAAGGCTTCAGGTAAGTCTGAGATTCCTGGTTTTGAAAGAGGTCCAGTCAAGAGTAAAGGAAAGGAAATTAAGAAGGTACAGCATGATCCCATTAAAGAATTAACGCAAATGGTTAAGGAAATGAAAATTGAACATGCTCAACAAATAAGTGCCATGCAGTCAAGGTTGATTCAGATGGAACGAAATCAAGTTCAGAATCTTCAGCCTAGAAATAATAATAACAATAGAAAAAACAATAATCCATGGCCAAGAAGGAATCCTCCTAATGGTAAGAGACCTCCTACTCCTCTTGAGTCTGCCAATGTTGTTGATCAGCCTATTCTGTTTTCCAGACCATGTGAAAGTTTCCATGAAGAAAGTGCATGTGCTATTGTAGAGAAATCTTGGATGAAGCAGCAAATGAACAGATAAATAATGTAAGTCAGAATTCTTCCAAGGAAAGTCATTGCATAGATATGATTTCCTCCTCCTTTGCAATCAATAACTTCAGTGATGAAAAGGATCCTGTCACACAAATATATGGTAAAACTCCATCTCAAGAACAAATTCTGGAGATCGCTAGAAGTAAAGCTTATACTTATAAGAGAAAAGGTAAAGAGCAAATTCAGAATAAACAGCTTGCATCTGAAAGGTATAAATTAGGATTAAAAATTGATTGGGCTGCATCGATTAACAGTATAAAAATGTTTGTCACAGTGTTTGAACCCTTAAAGGTTCCTTCTCAAAGGGCAGCACTCTTCAAGGCTTTAGGTGTTGGCAACTAAGGCTTTATGACAGCTGATATTTTTCTTGGATTCCTCTCTCTGAGAGGTGTAGGATTGATCTAAAGATCATCCGATTCCGACATGTACAAATGAAGATATGAATTTATTTATATTATGGACAAATTGTCAAGGTCGGCCAGCAAGCAAAACAGGGATTCAAACCCCCAATTCATTCTCAACGTTGCATATAAAAAGAAGGAGACCTCAAGTCATTTTACCATCATCTCATCTCACATCTCTCTCCTCTTGTGATTGGGTACACATTTCTGGGCAATCTTCTCTCTCACACGTGTGAAGGAAGGGACAGATTTTTGTTGACTGCATTGACCAGCGTTGACCGAGCTGCCAGGAGGCTGTTTGACTGCGTTGACCTGTTTTGACTTTGGTTTGGATGACGTATCTCTATCCTTGCAGGCCGCAGATCTGGGCACAAAAACCGAGGCAATCTGACCTCTCCTTTGACCAGCTTTCACTATACTAGGGCTGGCCACAAGGTTGACTTTCATTGACCAATTTTGAATGGACTTTTTCGGACTGTTTTGGGCTGATTAAAGTGGTTGTTGGAGGCCGAAGTTGACTGGGTTTGACCGAGCTGAATTGAGGAAGAATTCTGCCCTGTTCACCAGCATTGACTTTTCTGGTTAGGGCTCTTTTGCTGCTGTCATAAATTATCAAATTTGTAGATTGTACTATCTCTCTCTTTGTTGAACTATTGAAGAATATAAGAAGAACTGATGAAGGGTTTCCCCACATTAGGGTTTGTCCTTGGATGGTGCCACATCTTGTGTCCTCTTGTCTTGCCTTGTCTTCTACTATTTATGTTTATGTTCTATCTGCATTTTACTATCATGTTGATGTGATTGCTAACCTGGATATTGATATTGGGCTAATAAAGAAATTGAAATAAAATTGCTCTAAAGCATAGAACATCCATTGTTACCTAAAATTAACATGTTTTGCAGACCATGTGAAAGTTTCCATGAAGAAAGTGCATGTGCTATTGCTAGAAAAATCTTGGATGAAGCAGCAAATGAATAGATAAATTGTTGGAAAGAACTAATTCCAACTACCCACATTATTGCAGCAGCCAGAAATCAACAGAAGTTTTAAATGCAGGTACTAGAATCCATTGACAAATGGGCAAGCTTCCTGAAGAAGCCACCGCCCCAATCAATCTCCAAAACTTTCTCTGTCCTGTATAAATACCTAATCAACAAATGAAGTTGCAAGTTGTTGAGTTCTAAGTTCTGTGTTGTGTTTTGTGTTTGAGTCTCTACTCTCTCTGATATGGTATCGGAGCCAAGTCGAGCATTGAGAATGTGAGAGCTCGTTGTGCGTGAGTTTGAGAAATCGTTGTGTTGCAGACAGGATGTGTCGCTGAGAAATCACGTGAAACCTTTTGTGTGAGAGCAGGTCAAGAATAGGTTTATTTGCAGCAGGTAAAGGCTCTGGTGAAGCGCAAATTTGCTGAAGGAGTTGTGTGGATAAGTTTTCTCGTGTGTTGGTAAGAGAGGGACGAAGAAACCAGGTAAGTCCTCAATGTGTAGTGCTTGGAATGTTGTAACGTTTGATTGACTGTGCTCCAGCAAGATTTTGCACAATCTATGCTCGGAAAACATTGTTAAGTTTCTGAGTGCTACCGACCGCCTTCAGGCTCCTAAGGATAATTACTTGTCAAAGAATGATCCACTCGTATCGGTGTTCTTTTTCTTTCCTTTGATTGTTGTGGATAGGCTTTGGAGTTCGTGGAATATTGTGGGCAAAGTTAAGATTTGGAGGTTGTGTGTTTGCTTTGAAGATCTTGTGGTATTTTCTAACTCTTACAATTGTCTGCATCATCTTCGTTAAAAAGACTTTGGTTCTGTGATAAAGAAATGCGCTTGTAGATAACAAAAAAAAAAAAAAAATTGGAAATTTTTAATAGTGAAAAGGAGTTAGTAAAGATTTTTATGGTGCATGTGTGGTGAAAGTTTTCTGAGATTTAGTGAAATTTGGTACATTTGGATTTAGATTTGGTGGCATTTTGGTGATTGGAGAAAGTTTTTTTTCATCATGGCAAATTTGTTGCCTGATACTTATTTGAATGAATCCACCAAACTTGATGGAGGAAATTATGTGAATTGGAAATTCAAGTTACTGACTATTTTAGAAGGTTATAATTTGTGGTCGATTGTGAGTGGGGATGAGCCCAAACCCACTGTTGCAGGTTCTATTCCAGATTGGGAGAGAAGGGAGACGAAAGCAAAGGTGTTGTTGCTTATGTCCGTAAAGGACAACATTATTCCTCACATCAGAGATTGCAAGACATCGAAAGAAACATGGGATACGTTGAAGGGTTTGTATGAAACAACAAATACAAACTAAATATTTTTTTTGAAGGCTAAGTTTTTATCTCTAAAAATGGAAGCAAATGAAAATATAAGCAATTTCGTATCTCGTGTCAAAGATTTAAGTGATAGGTTAGGAGATATTGGTGAAAAGGTGTCTAGTACTGACTTAGTCACCATCACATTAAATGGCTTAGTGCAAAATTATCAAATTTTTGTTTCAAGTCTTTCAGCTAGAGAGAAACCCCCTACATTTGATGAATTGACAAGAATTCTTCTACAAGAGGAGGAGAGGATGAATAGCTTTAATTTGGGCTCTAGTAGCTCAGATTCGGCATTGGCAGCCAAGGGCAAATATCCATACAGAGGCAAGTCATGGGACAAGAACAAAGGAGGCAAGTTTCAAGCAAAACAAAAAAGTATGACACAGTCTAAATTTCCAATCCATGATAAAAGAAATGATGACTGTTATTATTGTGGCAAACCTGGGCATCATTCTAAAGATTGTTATAAAAGGAAATATAATGAGTCTAGGCAAAGAAACAGAAGGCATAATGGAATTTTGTGGACAAAGATACCTCAATCAATGATGGATTTAAAAATCTTAAATTGTTTGTTTCTGACGCTGCATTGTCTATGGAAAATGATGATGTGAATGCTTGGTTCATTGATTCTAGTGCATCACTCCATATGTCTTGTAATAAGGAGTGGTTTGATAAATATTATGAAAACATTGATAGAACATATGCTTGTCTAGAAGATAACAGATCACTTAAAGTTCAAGGTTATGGAGTAATAGGTGTGAATTTGCCTAATGGACAAGAGAGACAGATCCATAATGTGATGTATGTTCCTGGTATCAAAAAGAATTTAATTTCTATTTCTACTATTGTTGACCAAGATTTGAAGGTGGAATTTGTTAAATCACAGTGTGTAGTGAAAGACATTCAAGATCAATACAAGGTTAATGCCACAGGAACCAGAGTTGGAGGCTTGTATAAGTTGGATGTGACTAAGAAAAGTCATCAAGCGTTGGCATCTACAACAATATCAACAGTAGATTTATGGCATCAAAGGTATGGACATCTAAATCACAAAGATTTAATGCTACTTCAAAAGAACACAATGGTTGAAGGTCTTCCTGTCTTGAAAAATGATCATGTTGAATGTGAAGCATGTGTACTTGGCAAGCAACATAGGGAGGAATTTCCTATACATAAAGAAAAAAGGCAAAGGGAAATACTTGAATTAATTCATACTGATGTATGTGGACCTATGCAAACTAGATCTATGGGTGGAGCATGGTATTTTCTTATTTTTGTGGATGATAGATCTAGGTGTACATGGGTTTATTTCATAAGAAAGAAGAGTGATGTTTTTGAGTACTTTAAAGAATTTAAGAGTATGGTGGAAAAACAAACTGGTAATTACATCAAAATTTTGAGATCTGATCAAGGGGGTGAATTCAAATCAAGATAATTTAATCAATATTGTAAAAGCAATGGGATTCTACAACAATTTACAGTGCCACATACACCTCAGCAAAATGGAGTTGCTGAGAGGAAAAACAAAACACTAGTTGAATGTGCACGTAGTATGCTTCAAGGTAAAAATATCTCTAATATTTTTTGGGCTGAAGCCATTAATACTACTGTTTATTTGAAAAATAGGAGTCCAACCAAAAGTTTAGAGCTTAAAACAACTTTTGAAGCATTTTATGGGTACAAACCAAAAGTGAGTCATTTAAGAGTTTTTGGTTGCAAGGCATTTGCTCATATTCCTAAAGATGAAAGAAGAAAACTTGATGCAAAGTCAATTAAGTGCATATTTATTGGTTATTGTGATGGTCAAAAAGCATACAAGTTGTTTGATCCCAGTACTCATAGACTGCTTGCAAGTAGGGATGTGGTGTTTCATGAGAATGCAAATGAAGGTGATAAAATAAATAATAGTGTATGGCATGATACTGATGATTATGTCAAATTAGATACAAGTGATGAACAAGAACAGGAACAAGCACAGGAACAGGTACAAGTTCAAGAGCAAGTAGCATCAAGCAGTCATGACACTCCAAAGAGAGGAGAGGAGACTCTGCAAAGCCGAAAGAAAGATGAAAGTAGTAAAACTCCAAGAAGGTCATCACATCAAAGACAAGTACCTATAAAGTATAAAGATTATGCATTAATATCTCTTGTTATGAATGTTGTAAAACCTTCAAGCTATGAGGAAGCTAAAGAATATGAAGAATGGAGAGATGTAATGAATGAAGAATATAACTCTATAATGAAGAATGACACATGGGAATTAACAGAATTGCCTAAAAACAAAGTTCCCATATGATGCAAATGGCTTTATAAATCTAAATTTAATGCTGATGGATGTATTGATAAACATAAAGCTAGATTGGTTGCAAAAGGATATTCACAAAAAGAAGGAATTGATTATGGAGATACTTTTGCACCTGTAGCTAAGTTGAACACAATTAGAATCATGATTGCATTAGCTACAAAATACAATTGGAAAATGCATCAGTTAGATGTCAAATCTGCATTTTTGAATGGTGAGTTAAAAGAAGAAGTTTATTTAGTTCAGAGTGAAGGGTTTGTAAAACAGGGACAGGAGCATTTGGTTTGCAGGTTAAAGAAAGCTTTATATGGCTTGAAACAAGCACCAAGATCATGGTATGTGAAAATTGATTCTTTCTTTTATGAGAAATGTTTTATGAGAAGCAAAAATGATCCTAACTTGTACATCAAGGAAGATGAAGGCAAGAATGTTGCTTTAATATCTGTATATGTTGATGATCTTATCATAACAGGAAATGCATGCAAGTTGATTGAAGAAATTAAAAATCAGTTGTCACATGTATTTGAGATGAAGGATCTTGGTGAATTACATTATTGTTTAGGTCTTGAAGTTTGGAGGGAACCTGGTAAAACACTGATCACACAAAGCAAATATACAAGGGAAATCCTTAAAAGATTCAATATGATTGAATGCAAGGCAACATCTACTCCTTTAGAACAGAATGTCAAATTGTGCAGTGATGATGGAACCAAAGAGGTGAATGGAACTATGTACCGTCAACTGGTGGGAAGTTTGAACTATCTCACCACTACCAGGCCAGATATAGCATATTCTGTCAGCATACTTAGCCAATTCATGGCTAAGCCTTGTGAAAGCCATGGGAAAGCAGCAAAAAAAGTCCTTCGATATTTGAAAGGAACACTTAATTCTGGTATTATGTATATTGATGAATTTGATGTTGAATTGGCAGGTTATTCTGATTCTGGCTGGGCAGAAAATCTAGATGATATGAAATCTACTACTAGATACGTATTCAATATTGGTTCAGGACCAATATCATGGAGCAGTAAGAAACAACCAACTGTTTCACTGTCATCCACTGAAGCTGAATATAAAGCATTATGCAGTGCTACCTGTGAAGCAATATGGCTTAGGAGGATACTTGAAGATGTTGGAGAAACACAAACAGCACCTACAATAATCAGATGTGACAATCAAAGCACTATCAAATTGGCAAACAATCAAATATATCATGCAAGGACAAAACACATTGAGACACAACATCATTTTGTAAGAGAAAAATTGCAATCAAAAGAAATTGACTTATCTTATTGTAATACAAATGAAAATGTCGCTGACATATTCACCAAGCCTCTTGGAAAGGCTAAATTTGAAATGTGTAGAAGTAAGTTGTGCATTGTAGAAAATCCAAATTATGTTGTAAAGCCTAACTGAGACTTAGACCAGCAGGCATGACAATTAAGAGTATAGTGTCTTGTCTATTGTATTAAGAGTATGTTTGTTATATAGTTGGAATTAAGGGGGAGTGTTGGAAGAAACTAGAAGTAATTCCAACTACCCAAAACCAATTTTCAACAGTGATTTTAATGCAGTTTCTAGACATTGTTCACAAAGGGGCAAGCTTCTTCAGGAAGCCACCGCCAGAATTGATATCCAGAAGTTTCTCCATCTTGTATAAATATCAGTTTAATCGATGAATGGAAGGAAGTTGTGAGTTGTTTGTATGTGTTTTCTGTTTTGTGCCTGCTCTCTCTGTCACGCGGAGCGTAGACTGAGGTCTCACCCAAGGTAGCAGTGGAGGGTGTTGGAACCCAGGTTTCCGCACTCTTGGGATGTCTTGATGTGGTCTGGAGGGATCGCGAACCGTTCTGCCGGCTCGCACCAATCTATACTGCTATTGGGCTTTCGCGTAGATCTGCGCAGGTGCACTTTCCTATTAATGAAATTGTTACAGATCTGATCTTCTTGTCACAGTATTTGAGCAAACATTTAACAATAAAACCCAGTGCGCGCAATCATAATTCTTTAAAGACATAAACTCATATAACAGATGCATAAACCAAAATACAATAAATCCGCGATATTTCAGAAACAACTTATCTTTATTAATATCTTCCGTCAATACAATCAGATCCGCCCTGCGCACTCAGCTGCAGGGTTCCGTGCACACAGCTGCAGAGCCTCTATCTATCTACCAACACCCTTGACTCAAACTTACAGACACTGAGAGAATATTATCTTCATAAACCCATTACCTTCAAATCCAAAACTAAAACTTCCCTTCTAGCCATAGAGCCTTGCTCTATTTATACATTTCCATGGTCCGCGGACTAGGTAGGCCGACTCACTTTCTATTTTCTTACATTATTTTCGAGCAGACTACCCTTTGACTTGACTCATTACAATTCGCGCTCCGCGCACTTCGCAGAGTCTTTACCATACTTATACCCAAAATTGTGGCCTTTGAGCCCCAAAACCGTTACGCAAGGCCTCCGCTACCCAATAGTTATCATAGAAAGAGAAATCATCCTAACTACTGCCTTAAAGATTCTCAACACATTAGCCACTCCTACCTAGGGAGGTAACATTTTCATGAGTTCGAGACCCCAAATTTGGAAGAGGAACCTTGTATGAAGTGTCACATTGACCATTATTTACAGGGTTTGTTCACTTAGATGCAAAAAAGATTAGATGTACCTGATGATACAAGTTGCAAAACTAGATATTATGTGAGATTGGCAGGTGGTTTCATTATGGGTTGGCAACTTGATTGGGGCCCAAGTCCACCAAAGGATCATATTGACACCCATAGGTGTTGCATTGAGAGACATGGGTCCCAGACAATCATAAAGCGTCATTTCCATTCATGGGCACCTCGGCACCCCAGAGCTTTTGCAGTTTACCCTACATATTCATGGGATGATGCACCTAGACCAGCATGCCCCAGTCAGCGTAGCAGTGAACACATGGTTTGGTAGTTGATCTAGGACCCAAATGAGGTTTGTCTCACCTTTGGAGACATGGGATGGCTTGCACCATCGTCAGTGCCCTCAGTGTTGGAGCGGAGATAGAGATTTAGCCACATGGAGACCCATGAGGCCCAATTTTGTGCCCCAAACCATACTTAGGAATCCACAGGATGATTTGCACTGAGACAGAGGGGCCAACCCCTGCATTATGATTTTAGAGGCCCTCTACATCACACATGGCAACATTTGGCCTCAACGTCTTCCCTTTGAAGGCCTATGCATGCATGACATTAGCATTTCATCCCTCCTTTAGGAGATTTATCAGTTCACATTGATTACTAGATCGGCCTCTGACCTAAAGGTGTTTCTTGCCCATTACTTTATGAATTTAGGGGCTTGTAGGCATAATAGCACAAGTTAGGACTCATATATACTGGAGAGATGTCATTTCATCTCTCATCATCACTCAACTTGGGATATTCGACCACCTTAGAGAGGCTTCCATTCCTTGTTCTCTTGGATTATTGGATCATTGGATGCATTTTGACATTTGGAGTTGATTTTTGGATATCTTTTGGAGCCATTTCTTGGCATAAATGATGGATATCTTGCAATATTGTCTTGTAAGTACTTCTAATTGTTGAATGATCTACTTTTTAAGGCTAATGTATGAAAATATTGATTCTAGATGATGATAAAATTGTGCCCTAATTTGTTGAAAACTTGTTAATTGGTTATATAGATGAATTTTGCAAGCATCACTCATACATGACATTGTAAGAATTATCCTAGTGGTGAAACTCTTGGAAGCTCTTCCCATAAAACTCCATTATTCCTTGAAGTGGGTAAATGTTTGAAATTTGTGCTAGGGCATCAAATTTCGGCATCCTTAGGAACAAGATTGGCCTATCGTTGATATCCTTGACTCCATATACCCAATGGACAAGGCACTAGTCCAAACCATTGGAGATCAATCACATTTTTCATCCATATTTTCTTCTCCTAAACTTTCGATCATTTTAAGACTAGGAAGGAGAATCTAGGGCTTAGAGCGAAATTCTAGGGAGGAGGGTTTTGGGTGGTTTGAGAGTCTAAACATCAAGAGGTAGGTTTTGACTACATGACTTATATCCACTCAAATTTCATCCATAAAATCTCTTGCCCTAAGTGTTTCCCTGAGAGGGAAACCCTAAACTTCCTTCTTTCAACTTACGGACTTATTTGAAGGCTTCATGAACCTTGGCTTAGTTGATTTCATTATAAGAAACCTTTTCTCTTTGGTACTAACCTTTGGAACTCCCATTATCATCAAATACATCAAACCCCAGGTCTTGCACCTCCATTGTCCAAGTCTTTTCATTGAGAGTGAATTGCTTCCTTAAAGAAGCCTTTGAACTTATATTTTGTCTCTCTCTTGAATGATCCCTAGTGAGATCATCTTATACCTTATCTATAGTCTATCTATCTTAAAACTGATCTCCACCTCTCTTACCGAGACTACTCCCGTCATTGAAAATCAATAAAGAGCAGGGGGTTTTGGCTGAGATGACACTAATCCTCTATGCCATTGTTGTCCCATAGTCTAGTTTATACCTTGTAGGGTTTCCCTCTCCAAGGCATGCTAGATTTTGCGACAACCGGTCTCAACCATCTTTTTCTTTTAGTATGGCTTTATTATGCTTTTACCTTTCTTTTAGTTGCATCGACCTCCAAGGCAAATTTTTCCGACCCAGACTCAATGATGAGTATGAAAGGGTGCCAATTCCCATGACCAATGTTAAATGACCACTAGCCCAAAGTATGGAAATGAAATAATTGGAAAGATGGAAAGTGTTAACCATGGAATGTCATGGAAAAGCTACTTCATTTAGAGCCTCCCTAGTACTGTCCTTCCTAAAACCCTAAGGCCAAAGGGGAGGTCCCACTAGACTAGAGTCAAAGACTAACCTCCCAAGTGAAGTGAAGGAACAAGAATACAATGAATATGATCAATCATCTAGTTTGTCCTTTTAACCATATTAGTATGCCCATAACATTAAGTGAAAGCACATGTTTACAAAATGGTTAAAATGTCTGCCAATGGATGACCTACCTTCCTTCAAGAAGGAATGTCGAACGGAAGAGAGAAATCTAATCAGAGCAAGGGGTAGAGGATCATGGCATCAGGTTATGTTTGATCATATAGGGTTGCTAGCTAATTGGCTATCTAAGGAGGAGAAAATTTTTCTTCTATGAGTTACCCACCTTTTGGTGGGTTACAATACTTTTATAGTCTCTCAACAAATTATGGTTTCCAAAAAGATTCCTTGTCACCCTTGGGTAATCTGGGCATCCACTCTCCCCAGTGCAATCTATTGTCTCCAAATTGGCTTCAGCGTGCTCCTTGTTGCTCTATTCTCTTCCATCTATTTTTCTTCTTCATTGTCCTTTGCTTATTTGTTCCATCTACAATTTGCTCTCCTTTCCCAAGCTCTACTCTATTGCAGATTTGAGAAACAAGATGAGCAAAAGTCATTCATCAAAGAAGGATTCACTACATACATGAAAAATAAAACGGTTATCAGGCTGGAGCGATTAAGAATAATTTTCTCCAAGGCGAAGTAGAGATATTAAGGCAATAGAAAGCCAAGGGAAGAAAGGAAGCTGACACTAACTATAATTCAACACAAAATAGTTGATGCAAAACCTCAACATTTTTAAGGAAGAAACAGGTAAATTTACTAACAGAACGAGCATATTTACTCTGGCCACAAACTTTAATTTGTAAATAAAGCAAATTCTCATTAGCTTTAGTCAAAATTTCATTAGAATTAATCTAGATTTTCAATGGACTGTTCTAGAAGTGTTGAAAGAAATCACTGCAGCCATCTCTAGAAGGGCCACCAAAAAACAAGATGCAGCCACTTTGGATGACTGCTAAAAAATGATATAAAAGCTAAACATCATAGAGAAACGAACCATTGTTTATGAATCCAAGTTCACTTTCGCAACACTTATAGGAGAAATAGGTGTTAAAATTGGCAACTAGGGCCAAACTTCATATGGGTCATCTTATTCATGGTTGACAATATGTTCATTAGATTCCTCTCGTCGAGAGGTGTAGGATTGATCTAAAGATCATCCGATTCCGATAAGTATTCATGGAGATATGAATTTATTTTGATTATGGAATTATTATCAAGCCAACCTACAACTCATGTAGGCTCAAAAGCCCAACAGTCGCATCTATTCAAACATCAACAGTTGTGTATAAATACGGGAGGACTTTTCCTCATTTGCACTCACTCATCTCATCACATCTCTCTCTCTCTACTGCACAGAAAAGAGTCTCTTCTCTACTGCGCAGAAAAGGGTCTCTCTCTTACACATGTGAAGCCGGAAGCTGCTGAAACTGAAACTTTGACCATTGTGGACCATCAAACCTCCTCTTCTGATCTGCGCTGTAGGTTCATCTGAACCTCCTCTAAAGGTTACAACTTTTCGTGGTGGAATCAAGTCGATCCGACGGACGGTTTACGAGATATCGACTGCCCTAGTTTGAAGGAAGTTGCAGAAACTGAAGCTGCAACTGCATAAGTGAAGTTTGACCTGCGTGGACCAGAAGATCTCCTCATCTGAACTGCGTTGTAGGTTCATCTGAACCTCCTCAGAAGGCTGCAACTTTTGGTGGTGGAATCAAGTCAATCCGATGGACAGTTTGCAAGATATCCACTGGCCTAGTTTGAAGGAAGCTGCAGAAACTGAAGCTGCAACTACAGAAGTGAAGTTTGACCTGCGTGGACCAAAAGATCTCCTCATCTGAACTGCACTGTAGGTTCATCTGAACCTCCTCTGAAGGCTACAACTTTTGGTGGTGGAATCAAGCCGATCCGACGGTTGGTTTGTGAGATATCGACTGCCCTAGTTTTTGATGATGAAGCCGCTAATGCTAATGCTGCTGATTTAGGGTTTGCTATTGCTGATATAAATCAGATTTATTGTACTATTTCTCTCTGCTGAATTATTGAAGATAAAAGAATATTTGATCAAAGGGTTTCCCCACACATTGTGGGGTTTGTCCCTGG
>APFE030872421.1:58489-90389 GCA_000404065.3 Pinus taeda
ATCATTTCTTCTTCTTCATAATTCGGACAAAAGCAGAGCAGAACAGAACAAAGCAGAGCAGAGCATAACAGAGCAGAGTCGTACAAATCAATACAGGGCAGAACAAGACAAAGCAGAACAGGCAGAATAGAGCAGAGCATAGCAAGGGTCAGGCTGTACAGGGCAGTGCATTTGATGGATGAATAGTAGCGACCGAAAGACAGATTGCAAATGAAGTTCTCCCTAGTTGAGAGGGAGTGTTAAAATTGGCAACTAGGGCCAAACTTCATATGGGTCATCTTATTCATGGCTGATAATATGTTCATTAGATTCCTCTCGTCGAGAGGTATAGGATTGATCTAAAGATCATCCGATTCCAATAAGTATTCATGGAGATATGAATTTATTTTGATTATGAAATTATTATCAAGCCGACCTACAACTCATGTAGGCTCAAAAGTCCAACAGTCGCATCTATTCAAACATCAACAGTTGTGTATAAATACAGGAGAACTTTTCCTCATTTGCACTCACTCATCTCATCACATCTCTCTCTCTCTCTACTGCGCAGAAAAGAGTCTCTTCTCTATTGCACAGAAAAGGGTCTCTCTCTCACACATGTGAAGTCAGACGCTGTTGAAACTGACGCTGCAACTGCAGATCCAAACTTTGACCAGCGTGGACCATCAAACCTCCTCTTCTGATCTGTGTTGTAGGTTCATCTGAACCTCCTCTGAAGGCTACAACTTTTGGTGGTGGAATCAAGCCGATCCGACGGTCGGTTTGTGAGATATCGACTACCCTAGTTTTTTATGATGAAGCCGCTAACGCTGATGCTGCTGATCTAGGGTTTGCTACTGCTAATATAAATCAGATTTATTGTACTCTTTCTCTCTGCTGAATTATTGAAGATAAAAGAATATTTGATCAAAGGGTTTCCCCACACATTGTGGGGTTTGTCCCTGGCTAGCCGCCACATCTTGTGTCTCTTGTCTTGGCTTGTGTTCTGTCGATCGTTTAATGTTCTATCTGCACTTTACTTTATGTACATGTGATTGCTAATCTGTGGAATATAATAAGAAAAGGAAGTAAATTGTTATAAGCATGAATATAAGTTCACTTTCACAGCACTTATAGGAGAAGTAGGCTTGTCGTGAATCACCATTATCTTAACATTGAGGTCTTAGACACATCAGAATCTATCAATGCTTACATTTTAGTTGGTCACCATTTACACAGATGAGAGGCTCTTCTTTGCTAGATAATAATTATTCAAGATTCAAAGGGAATGGAAAGGAGGTAATAGGGATATCCTAATACTGCAAGTAATGCAGCAAAACACCTGTACTATCCCCATTTTCAGTTTCCCTTATGATGCGGATAAAATGGATTTCCAGGGTTGGTGACAGCTTGGCCTTGGGAGCAAGATTTCGTTATTAGTGGGCCCGAAGGGTTTTGGGGGAGTTTTATGGGGTCTAATGGAGTTTGCTCGCTGTATTTCACCATTCGGAGCAGTATGCACGTTGGTTCTGATGCATTTTGATGAATTCCGTAAAATGGGGTTATTATCAATATTATTTAATTAAAATGCTAAAGGTGTTGTGTGGAGGAGATTATTTGGAAAAACACATTAGTGTAATAGCTCGTTGGAATTGGAATGAAGAGATCTACAAGATGGGATGGTGAGAAGTGGTTTCCAGTGGTTGGAGAAAGTATGGTGGCCAATTAATCATTTCCTAGGTCTAAAAGTGGTTTTAATTAGTCACTTAATTAAATAGAAAAAGGGAAAAGAACCTAATTATAGAAAAAGGCCAGAAGGGGGAAAGTGACTTAAATAAAATAAATTAAAAGTCACTTAAATAAAGTAATAGGGGAGGCTCTTCTAGAATGGAAATAAAATAAAAAAGTAAAGTGCTTTTAGAAGGATGGAGAATGATCCATTATAGCTTTAAAAGGAGGGTAAGCAAATCATTGGGAACATCTTGGATTTGAGTATTTTTTCTGTTGGTGAGGTTTGGAGAACCAGGTTCTCAGCTTCAGAGCCCAAAGACAAAAACCCTTGGTAATTTGGTGAGAGTGGATAAAACCCCATCTCAACTCTTGATGAATTCATTCAGAATTCACAAGTGCACTTATCAATTGCAGTTCCAGTTTGACGGCCAAATCCAATGTTGTAGCTGAAGCCTGATATATTTAAATTTTAAAGCCGGATCCAATTTGCAGCAGTTGAGGGTTCTATCTCACCTATTCGAATGGCCATGTAATATCACTTTTCTATATCAATATAATAAAGCTGGGATTTGCTGCATTTGTTTCGTGTTGAACTTGTCGTATATTTTATCTTTGTCATATTCTAGGTTTTATTTGTTGGTAATCTTCGTGGTCTCTGGATAAAAATTAACAGCATAAATTTTATGAAGAAAATTCCTTGATAATTCCACGAAATATCCAAATGGGATATCACACCACCTCTGACTCATCTTCTTCCAACCATACAAGTTTGTTGAACTTGGCAGAAGAGCTTACTGACTAACTAGATCCTTAATTCCACCTCAACAACATCTTCTACATGGCACACAAAACCCAACAACGTTGTTGAAGGCTTGGACTTGACATACATCTCTGACCTTATAGAATTTTCAGGTATCTTCTCCTTAATAAAAGTACAAACTCATAAATTACCAGTATTAGAAAATCAGAAAGACAATCTCCCCATGGCATGTGAAATGTAAGAGACTAAAGGAGGCCAAAAGTTGCACCAAGACTTATTTTCAGCTGGTTATCTTTTGACCATGAGCAAGCAATTAGTACCAGCATTAAGAATAAATGCCTGTTTAATGTAGGAAGTCTTCTATACACGAGGAAGAAAAATCATTACTTGCAAGCTAGAATGCGATGCTTTTCAGGGGGAAATATCAAATGAGGCTAACAATGTTGTCAGAAAAAGCTAGATGAAAAACAAATAAAGAAGGTAGATGAGATTCAGATACAAAAAACAAATAGTTCAACAATTTTAATATGATAAAACCGTACCTAAAGACATCTCGAGGGTATATCTCCTTTTGAATTGCCATTTCAAAGATCCATGCAGCTGTAGCTCGTTGTTCGAATGCCCAAAGCAGATTCTCAATGACATTTACAAAACCAAATGCAACCTCCTCTTCTAGCACTTTCAGTCCTTCGAGAATGTTCTCAACTTCAGATATTAATTTCTCAGAATTTTCTGTCAACAGCCTTGACAGTATTCAAAGAAGAAAGAGATTTATAAGCAAAACTAATGCAGGAAATACATGGAGAATGGCACTAGTGGGAAAACAAAGGTAATGTCTAAGATTTACCTGATGGGGAGAGGAAATCCCATGTCACGCAAAGCATTAAGAAGATCCAAAGCTTCACTTGTATTCTGGCAGATACTTGCGGACCCAATAACACATGTCCATGTCCTGTAGTCTGGTTCAAAACCATCTTCCTTCATCTTCATCAACTTCTTGATTCCCATGGCATACTCACCAGTTTTAAGATAAGCATCGACCACAGAAGTGTACTGTGCAGTGCCCAAATTCAAACCGGCATCTCGTAAATCCCTAAATACTTTTTCTGCTCTCTTGGGCTCTTCATCCTTTCCATATGAATCCATAAGCATATGCATTGTTGCAAGAGTCGGCTCAATGCCTGAATTTTTCATCTCAGCTAAAAGATTTTCTGCCTTTTTATATTCACCTGCACGCCTATATGCCTTTATCATAATATGGTATGCTGATCTGTCTAATTTGCAAGAACTCATTTCCATCTCTTTGAAGAGATTTTCAGTCTCTTCCCATAGCTGTAGTCTACCACATGTAGAAAGTAATTCTTTGTATGAGTTTAATGTGGGCTCATAACCAAACCTTTTCATTTCTCTCAAAATGGTAAAAGCTTCTTCAGTCCTGAGATGCCTACTGTACATAGCAAGTAAAATGCTGTAAGTATTGTTATCAGGAGCCAATCCAGCTGCTTGCATGCCTTGATATAGTTCAATCACTTCCTTTGAATTCCCTGTGTCCATATATAGACATAAGATTGAGTTGTAGATGCTGACATCAAGCTTGAAACCAGCTGTTTTCATCTCATTGATAATCAATTCAACATCTCTGACCCGCCCTCTTTTAGAAAGCAAGTCAATAAGCTTTCTGTAAAGTTGCATATTGGGAAGATAACCTGCAGCTTTCATATCATGATAGATCCTTTTAACCTCAGAAACATTCCCAACTTTGGCAAATGAATTAAGCATCAGCAAAACAGTGCTTTTGCTTATCCTGAATCCCATCTGTTGCATTTCCTCGACAAGGTCTTGCAAGTGGTCCAGTCTTTCAGCATTGATAAAAGCTTGCATGAGACCATTGATGGTCTCTGTGGTTGGAGACAAGCCAACTCTCAACATCTCATCAAATGCAGCCCTGGCTTGTTCATAACAGCCACTTTCAGCATAAGCATATATCAGTGCATTCCAGACCTTCCCATCGAGTGGCAGACTCAGAAAGCGAAGCTGTCCAAATACACTTTCTGCTCTCTGCCACATCTTCTGCTTTGTATAAGCCTCAATCAAAGCAACATGAATGGAAAAATCCTGTAGTATAGCACCAGTCTTAAAAATGCAGCCAATTAAATATTCTGCAGTCTCAGGAAATCCCAACTTACAATAGATCATAGCTGCAGACCTATAGCAATTAAAGGTAGGCTCCACACCATAAAATTGCAAATCTGAGTAAAGTTGTGAAGCTTCAGCAAGAAGCTCAGCCTGTTCGCATGCCAAAATTAAAGCTTCATAAACAGAGCTACCAATTATGGGACAATAAACTCTCAATCTCTTGAACTCTTCCATTGCAGCTTCAACCTGCTTTGACTCGGCAAGCATAATGATCATTGCCTCACACATGACAGGGATAGATTCCATCCTTACTTCAGATAAGAAGTCGACAAAAGAGTGTGCCTTGGCATATCTGGTTGAAGAGCGGTATGCACTGAAAATTGCAAACAAGGTTTCATGATCAGGAGAGTAACCACGGGCAGCAGCTGACTTCAAAACCTCTGCTCCTTGCTCATTGCATCCTTCCTTGACAAGAAGACTGTATATTGTGGAAGGATCAAGGCCAGATACCTCCATATCAGCAATCAATTTCTTCACATCCTCCTTCATGTCTTCCCTGACAAAAACCTGTAGCATGGATTCATATAGACTGAGGTCTGGTCGTATCCCTTCCTGCACCATATTCTGACACAACGCTGTTGCTTTGTTCAGCTTGTTGGCATTTAGTAGAACGTCCAGTATCACAGAATAAGCAAGACGGTCTGACTTTATGCCAGTTCTTACCATCAAATCGTATGTTTCTTCTGCTTCCTTTAGCATGCCTGCCTTGGCATATGCACAAATCAAAGCACTGAAAGTACGTAACGTTGGTCTCACCTGAGCTTCTGACATCTCAGAAAAAACTTTCGCTGCTTCTGCTATCAAGCCAGCTTTCCCAAGAAAATCAATCAAAATTGTAAATGTCACTGCATCTGGACGACATCCTGATTCCTTCATTTTCTTGTGCAACAGGAATGCCTCCTCATGTATTCCTTGCTTTCCATACATGTGAATCATAGTATTGTAGGTGATTTCATCTGTTCTAAATCCAGCAGAGGTCATTTTTCTATGAACGTTATCAACTTTTTCCACCTTCCCATTCTTTGCAAATGAGTACAGTAGAGTATTGTAGGTAACAGCATCTGGTAAAAATCCTCTGGCTTGCAATGTACAAAATAGCTTTTCCGCCTCTTCATCCATTCCAGATCGCCCATAAACTGAAATCATGGCATTATAAGTCCAGAGATCTGGTTCACAACCAAATCGCTCCATATCCCTAAAAACATCTGCTGCCTCAGCTGAATTGCTGTTTGCTGCACAGGCAGTGATCAATGTATTATAAGTAATAGCATCAGGCCTCAATCCAGCCTTACGCACTTCACCAAGTAGTCTAATCCCAGAGCCATTCTCCATATGACTGGCCTTGGTGCGGGAGTTAATCAAGATATTGAAAGTCACAAGGTCCGGTTTGCAACCCCTGGACTGCATCCGCTGAAGCAAGTCCTCCACTTTTTCTCTACCACGATGTCTAGCATAGACTCCCATCATTGCATTGTACACATGAACATTATTTCCTATCGTAGACTCGGCTCTCTGAAAGATTTCTTCAGCAAGGGTAGTTTGATTAGCCCTCCCCAACACAGCCAGCATGGCTGTGAGCATCCTTGCATTTGGTGTATACCAATGCCGAAGCTTCAGCCACTCATAAATCTCCAGAGCCCTCTGCCAATGTGTCTGCCCAACCTGTTTCACTACGAGGCAGTAATCAGTGGGGACTAGTTGCTCTATCCAATTCTCAAGCACATCTGCCACAAATTGGTTCGGCTGGAGCTTGCAGATGGCATTGGAGAGGCGAAGAACGCGTTGCCGCCAACCCTTGTTCTTCTTTAGGACAAGTCTGGAGTGTTTTTTGGCAATTCTCCCCCTGCCCAGGATAGAGGCTTCATTTAATACCTGTTGGTCGTTGGCCAAATTTGGTGAGGCAGAACCCTCCACACCATTGGTTTCAAGAACAGCACCAGTTGGACTTATCTGGGGATTGCTGTCTTCGTTGGTTTGACGTGAGGGCGGTGAGAAGGAATCCATTTGGTTTTCTGCTGGGTCTTCCCTGAGATTCAAATGGGGCCATCTCACTGATGGTGAAGCTCTGCTGTACTTGAATTGTGGGCATTGAAGTTGCTCTGATGGGGATGATGCTGAGGATGAAGAAGAAGAGGCAAGAATAGATATTAATACCTTATTTGAAGAATTTGATGTTGTTTTTGTTGATGATGGCCGCGGTGGTGGTGATGAAGAAAGTCCTCCTACAAGTACAACGCTCGCAGTTAGCATTTTTGGACTTCCCAGTATTCGCTATACAGTGAGATGTGATTCTCCAAACGTGTAGATATTTATCGTTTATATCTGGTCCTGAAACATTGTTTTTGATAATTACAAATTTTCATGGAACGTGCTCAAAATGCGAATTTGATGATGACAAATTTTGAAGGAGCTGCAAATCTTGTAGTCCACCTTTGCTTTCATATTTGGGATTTTTTGAGAATTCCAAAGATTTTATTGGGAAGATATATGCGCACAATTATTGGGAGGATAATTTATAGTGGTGTGGTTCCAGTAGTTTGAAATTTAATTGCTGTAATTGTGAAATTAAGCGATAAATAATATTTGAATAATTAAATTTCAAAATGATGTAAGTCACTAATTATTGGTTGATTATTCTATATATTTTATATATTTTCTTTATAATTTTTTATTTGAGTAGCCAAAGTTTGATATTGAGAAGAGTCTTTAAAAAATATTCGGTCTGCTCCCATATCGCATTTATGGGTCACTTTAGGAATCAAGAGCAGTTTGAGATTATATAGTCGTTGAGTTTATAACGGGGAGAGCCATCACACTAATTATGATCTTAGAGATTAGAAACATTTTCTCTTTGTTTAGAGTTATTTTTTTTTATATATACGAAAAAAGTTTTTATTTATTTGGAAAAAGGTCTTTATTTATTTGGTATCACAATGAGAAAGAAGCACCTAAACTATCGATGTAATATAATTGGTATGATAACAAGATTAATAGTTTTTCTATAACTAATTATAATTGATAAGGTAATGTGGATTATTCGTTTTGTTATTATTTCAAGAATTTTTCGTTTTAATTGATAAGGTAATGTGGATTATTCGTTTTGTCATTATTTCAAGAATTTTTTGTTTCGGTGATATGTTGTTATTATCACATTTGCACTTTTGCATTGGGGACAATGAAAGGCGACTCTACACAGTTTTCTTCGCACTTACGCATTCTGCACATGTGGACCATTAACAATGTGCCTTAGAATTTTTTATACATTGTTTGAAGTGCGAAATGCGTAAAATTACAATCTTCTTTGTGTAGACTTATACATTGTGCCGAGTCTTAAGATTAAGCAATATTATATATCAATTTTACAATGAAATTCTTCTCCATACAATTAAATCCATGTTTGCATTATGCACAGTGAAAATTAAAGTCGTTATCGACATAATGAAGGGTTTATTAAGCTATTTCTACATAATGAAAGCTTATCCACATTATCTCAACTTTGCATTCTAATTTGCTTACTGTTAATTAATTGATTAAGGTAATGTTGGGTACACTTTTTGTCGTTATGCGCACCTCTGCACTGAGCATTCTTCGCACTCCCCCACTCTGTCAACAAATGAATCACCATTCTTGACCAAGTGCGAATAAATCATAATGCTCTGCACTACCACACAACTTGATATTTTTTTTTTACATGTGTATTTTTGTATGTATTGTTCATGTTCAATTACGCCTTAATGGACCATCAGTTTCCTTCCTTCGTCATGGTTATGATTTTGTTGAAACTAATGACCCCATTGCCATTACGATCGAATCTTTTGACCATGGCCTAACATTCACCCAAACTGTAAGGCTCTTATAAACTGGTTAAAACATGGTGAAGTATCCATGTCCACACTTCCGCACTACGCATAATGAAAGGCGACTCCACAACGTTTTCCTTGCACCTCCACATTTGGCACATGTGAAGTGCGAAAAATTACGATTTCCCCTGTGCAGATTGATACATTGTGCAGAGTCTCGAGATTCATATGAAGCATATAGTAAGCAATATTATATATCAGTTTTGCGATGAAATTCTTCTTTGTACAATGAAACTTGTGTCCGCATTATGCACAATGAAAATTTAAGTCGTTGTCGACACAATGAAGAGTTTATTGAGCTACTTCTGCACAATGAAAGCTTATTGACATTATCTCAGGCATGACCACTCATAAAATTAGCCTTTTTTGTTCATGCCTCGACTCTGCATATTATAATTAATTGATTAAGGCAGTGTGGGGTACGCATTTTGTCGTTATTCACACCTCCACACTGCGCGTTCTCCGCACTCCTACACTCAGTCAACAAATGAATCACCATTGTTGACTGAGTGCAGACAAATCACCATTCTTTGCACTGTTGCACAACTCGATATATTTTTTTTTATTGTGTGTATTTTTATATCCATTGCTCATGTTCAATTACACCTTAATGAACCATTAGTTGCCTTCCTTCATCATCGTTATGAATTCGTTGAAACTAATGACCGCATTGCCATTACAACCGAATATTCTGATCATGTCCTGACAATTACCCAGCTTGTAAGGCTCTTGTAAATTGGTTAAAACATGGTGACATATCCATGTCAAACATTTTGAAGGAATCTTTCGGGTCTTGGACTTTGTGTGAGTTGTACAACCCCTTGGTGTTGAGAGCCAAGAACTTCAATTTTGAAGTCAAGGTGAGCCCTTGCAACCTGTTGTGGTGTGAGAGCACACCATGAGAATCCACAGAGAAGTTTCGGTTATTTGTTGTTATTGTCGTGTCTACACTTCTGAACCGTGCACCATTGTTTGCACTTCCACACACCTTTCAATAATTAATTACAATACACACACTCTTAACTCCCTTCAATTAATTAATAAATAATAATTAATATAATGTCCCCAAAAACTTAACTATGTTGCTATTGTAAAAATGTAACTAGGTTTGGTCCTCATAATTATCATAATTGTACTTGTATCAATATGTATTCATGTAAAAACAAAAGAAAAAAATATATATATTATTATTTATTTCTAGTTAAAGCATATTTTCATGTTTCTAAGGTTTATTGAGTCAGTAAGAAAAATGTCATGAGTCAAGTCCATTGACTATTTTAAGAAGAAAAAAAAAAAAAAAAAATATATATATTATATATATATATAATATATAGAGTAAAAGAGTCATTTTTGTCACCACAAGACCAAGTCGGCCCTCTAGATGGACAAGTCATCCAACCCATAATTTGTGTCTCTTCATATGGTCGAACAACTATATATTGACAATTGTGCTCCACATTTTAGCAACCAACCAATTCAATTTTTGTGCAAACAAGAAGAAGAAAATCAACGAAGTAAAAGGAGAAAGAGAGCGAAGTCTAAGGAGAAAGAAAGTCTTGTTTTTTGCCCTGATTTTTCCACACATCTGAGTATTCTTTGTGGTTTTCCAGAGTTGTTACAGGCCCGAAATTTCAAGGCCAAATCTTTAGGGGATGACCAAAATTCAGAAATTTGACTAGCATTGACTTTGATGACTTTGATTTGGTGGAAGAGACTTGGAGGAGAGCTAACTTGGGTTCTTTGCGACTATATTGGCCTTCGTCTTGTGTCTTGGATATCTTACTTTAATCTAATTCTATAAGAAGATAATTTTCTTGGATTTTTCCCTAACTTGGAGCCTAATTTCCTCTGTTCTTTGTCTCTTGTGATCTTCATATTTTGTATTTTGGTAATTGCTTGATGAAGAAGAACATAATCAATTAAATAAGAAGCTACTAATGCTCCCATCCCCCCTCTGCTAAATTCTTCTTCTTTTTCCCAAGATCCTCCTTCCACTAGATCAACCAGGAGTTCTTCTAAAGAGCATGGTGTAAATCTGGACACACACAAAAAGAGGGCCAGGAAGGAAGTCTACAAAGCAGCAGAGAGATGAAAATGCTCAAAAATGCATTGCCATGGGTACACACAACCCCATAGAAACTTACATTTTGGGGCAAAATAGTAAAGAGGCAGCACATAAGGAACAAGGAGGGCGAGCAACTCTTCATATCCCTCACATTCAATGATGAAAGCCCTATCCTGGAATAGCAAGGGACTAGGGCACCCCTCAAAAATTGTTGCTCTAAATGATCTGATAATTCATGAGAAACCAGAAATCCTAATGCTACAAGAAACAAAACAAGGACACGAAGAAATGAAAGGAATCATTGATCAGCTCAAGTAGTATGAAGGTTGCATATGCGAGTCAAGGGGCGCCTCCAGGGGAATTACAACCCTTCGGAACCACAGCGTTTGGAAACACATAACAGATACAATCAACTAGTATTGGATTAAAGTCACTCTAGAGAGCCTAACAGATAGCAAAAGAATTGTTATCTACAATATCTATGTGCCAAGTCACTACAGAGACAAAGAACAATGTTGGACTTCCCTCAAAGCAGACATGGATGAAGAAGAAAACAACAATATTATCCTTGGTGGAGATCTCAATCTCATACTCCACTCCAACGAGAAAAGAGGAGGTTGTTTTTCACATGACCCTTGCAGAACATGGTTGGAAACCATCATGCAGGACCACGATCTAGTTGATGTTGCACCAAAAAATCACAGATTTACTTGGAATAATCACAGATTGGGCAAAGACAATATCATGGAGTGGCTAGACAGGATTTTGGTGAATGTTTCGCTCCTCTCATCTTACTCCACTACATACGTTGTTGTACTCCCCTATTCAACGTTTGATCATTATCCCACAACTCTTGTTCTCGAAGCCCATTGTCCCTTAGGGCCCATTCCATTTAAATATAGTCCACTGTGGAGCAACATTCCTATTATCGATCAGATTGTCAAATTAACATGGAGTCAGCACATAGAAGGGTCGTCGGGATACATATGGGAAAACAAGCTGAAAAGGACCAAAAGCGCCTTGAAGGAATGGGCAAAAAATTATTACAAAGAACCTGAGAAGGTTAAAACTGAAATAAAGATCAAATTGGAGAAAGTTCACAGCATGATAGAGGAACGAGGGCTCTCCCAGGAATACAAAGCACTCGAAGGCGATCTCTACTTCCAGCTATATTGTGCCTATAGAGTGGAGGAGCAAAAATGGAGAATAAAATCAAGACAGCTATGGCTATAAGGAGGTGACAAAAACTCTGCTTTCTTCCATAATCAGGCCACTATCAGGAAAAGTAGAAACAATGTTACCTCCGTCACCGATGCTGAAGGCAATCTCCAAACCACAGAAGATGCTATTAAAAAGGTTGCCTCAGAACATTACAACGTCCTCTTAACTGAGACAAAAGAAGCTAAAGATTACTCAAATCTTCTACAACACCTTCCCACGAAGATCAATGAGGAAATCAATGAAAAACTAACCAAGGAAATTGAAGACGAAGAAATACAAAGAGCTATCTGGACGCTTCAGCCAGACAAGGCTCCTGGCCCAGATGGTTTCCCCGTCTGCTTCTATAGAATTTACTAGGGAATAATCAAAAAAGACCTTGTTAAGATGATAAAATGGGCCCAACGCAAGTGAAAAACAAAGCTTTCACCAACGCCATCCATCTTGCCCTCCTCCCTAAAGAGAATCGACCTTCATCTTTCTCCCGAATTTGGCCCATTTCTCTTTGCAATTCCTCATATAAATTCTGACCAAAATCCTTGCTTCTCGTCTTAAACCTCTTCTCCCCTCGCTCATCTCTGAGAATCAAGGAGGCTTCTTGGCTAATAGACAAATTTTTTACTCCATTCTTCTTGTCCAAGAGGCTATACACTCCAGCGAAACTAGGAAAGAAAAAGGTTTCATTTTAGAACTGGACTTAGCAAATGCCTTCGACCGAGTTAGGAACTCATTCCTCTTTGTTGTTCTAAAGAAAATGGGATTTGTTGCACCCTTCCTCGACCTTGTCAAAGCATACATGTCAGGTCCTTGGATCTCTCCTCTCATCAATGGTAGACCAGGGCCTTCCTTTCAATCTTCTCGAGGATTAAGACAAGGTTGTCCCCTTTCTCCTTACTTGTTCATCTTGATGGTTGAGTCTTTCAGTAAGGCTTTGGACTATAATCGGCTCATGGTCTTATCACTGGTATTAAATTTGGGAATGGAGTCAAAAACATAAATCATTCTCAATTTGCTGACGACATACTGTTAATGGGAGGAGCCTCCAATATCATAGCTCGTCAATTCAAAACCCTCTTAGACAAATATATGAGCTACTCCAGAGGTATGGTCAACTATCTCAAGAGTTGCATCTATGGTTGGAACACATCTGCTCAAACTCTTCATAACATTGCCAGCACATTTGGGGTCCTTGCAAGTTAGACTAGGGGCATTTCTCTTATTTGGGCAGCCAATGAGTGTTGGTCCTCTGAAAGCTGAAGCATGGGACACTATCATAGATAAAATGAAAAGGAAAGTGTAGCAATGGGGCTCCTCTTGGCTTAATCCAGCAGGACGCCTAATTCTTCTTAAGTCAAGTCTTTCTTCTTTGCCCTTATATCAATTTACACTTTTGCAAGCTCCTGCCAATTTTCACCACAAAGTGGAAGCCATCCTCCGTCACTTTCTTTGGCAAGGGGGGAAATGAAAGAAAGAAATACAACCTTATAAATTGCAAACAGGTTATTCAACCCCAGGAGCATGGAGGTTTAGGAATCAGATCACCAAAGCTCTTAAATTTGGCTTTTGGTGGCAAGATTGTGTGGAGACTCATTAGTGGCCAATCCGCTTGGTGGAAAAATGTGCTGGAAGCCAAATACCTTAATTCTCCAAGGCAACACCTCTTGGATCACAATATCCCTATTAGAGCTTGCTCTAAAATCTGGGGGTTGTGTAAGAAATCAATTCCCTTTCTTGCTCAAAACATTTCCAAGGTTCCCAAGGGTGGCAACAATATCAGAATTGGGGCAGATAGAATAATGGGCTAGCAGCCCATTAGCAGCAGACCTAGAACTTATCAGATTCTATCCTTTCTCGATAACATGGGGCTCCATTATTTGGACCAGATATCTCAGTGGGACATTTATTCACAGCTTTGGACAAGATGGATCTTCCCAGAAACACCCACTGATCTTGAAGCAAGTCTTTCTAATCTCCAAACCCATCTCCATGGCATTGCTCCTGCAAAAAAAAACAATGATGATGGCTTCCGTTGGGACCCTTCATGCTCCAATTACACAGTGAAAGGTGCTTACCAACATATCTGTAGCAACGAATATCCCATGCCTATTTGGGCACATTGGAAAATTGCTTGGAAATCAGAGACCCTTCCAAAAATAAAATTCTTCATTTGGGTCCTCCTAAAAGGGAAAGTCCTCACCTCAAAAAATCTGCAAAAATGTGGTATAATTGGCCCATCCCATTGCCAAAACTACCAAGCAGCCGAAGAAACCATCCAACACCTATTCATTGATTTCCCCTTTGCTACTGCCTGTTGGAAAGAATTTTTCTAAACATCCATCTCCTCTGGGGTCCTCACAACACCATTGTTGAAGTTTTGCATCTTTGAAAGAGGAACTATCCTTGGCAAAGAAAGAAGAATAATATTGCTAGAAGAGTTTAGAATTCTCTCCCCTGCTCTCTTATGTGGAACATATGGCTGGCATGAAACTGTATGGTCTTCAAAGACAAAGAAACCAACATCAGGAAATTATGCAGCAAGGCATGGAGCCTTACATTGGAAGCAATATCTGTCAAAAGTCAAGGGAAAATTGACATCGATGATCTCTGTGTCAAAGAAAGGAATTTCATAGGGTATTTGTTGGATAAAAGTAACAGCGGCCAAAGCAGGAGTGACATTAGCAGTCAATGCAACAACTCTAATTACAGTTGGAAAACAAGAATGAGAGACGAGGAGTTTTCTATCTGGCTTAGAAACTGTAACACACATTATCTTTTCTTTGATGGGGCCTCCAAATTTAACCCAGGAATGGTTGGGATTGGCGGAATCATTTGCAATGCCAATGGAGATATTATATCTACTTATGAATGGGGATTAGGCACCCTCTCCAATCACAGGGCTGAAGCTCTTGCACTATACCAAGGGCTCATTCAGCTTCAAAAACTCGGCATAAGCACTGCAACGATCCTTGGAGACTTGGCCATCATCATTAGTCTGATGGTATATAATCGGAACGCCTCCAATGTAATCCTGCAACAAATGATAAGTTGATGTCAAGCACTTACCCAACAAATGAAAGAAGTCCATTTTTTCCATGTACTTCGCTCCCTCAACAAGGAGGCTGATTCTCCTGCAAGTAGAGCCTACTCCAAATCCATAGGTGTTGTGGGATAAACTCCCCTAGGGTCTTCGGTGAATACCCTAGTAGTCTAAAGGTTATCTATGCAAAGAAACACACATTCCATTTAATCATAATGCTACTATAAGCAAACTCTATGATAGGGGGAGTACCTGAGGTCCTACGTTTGAGAAGAGCCTTCCAGGGTCCAAACCCTTCTTGGAGTTCCTTTGCTCCTTTGACCTGCAAAACAATCAATTCAAGAAAGTACAACAGTATATGGACTAAACATCATAAATAAACCATCTTCATATTATAAGGAAAGGTAGTTAGTTATGCAATTAAACAACTAATCACATATGAATCATAACATGAAGAAGATCTATATCAGGAACAAAGACATGTGTTTCTTTTATTATAGACAAAGAAAGTACAGAAAAGGAACAATTTCACCTGAGTCATCCTTTCGCAGGCTCCAAGCTTAACCGTCTCTCGGATTCGTCTAGTCTCAAGCCTTTAACAAACTCCTTCCATGACTTACTCCATGATCTCTCAAGTAGTATGAAATCATCAACACACACAAGGAAACAAGGGTTTCCTATAGAATGGGGGAAGTGCAGGAGGCACAAGGATCTTTAGACCTGGTCAGGGAAATCTCAGCATAATAATCTTTCTCTCTCTTCTCTCCTCCTTATGGCCTTCCCATATAAGCCTTTTTATACTCTCCAAAAGTAGTCTTTTAGTTGGGAATTCGTTGGGAACAGTTGGGCCATGGGCACTAACAGGTGATCAACAGGTAAAACCCGTGATCTTCGCCCGAAATTAAGGAGATTTTTATTTTTTAACTGTTTTTATACATATACGCGGGTTGGGTATACACAAACCCGCGTACACACACGTTTAGCTCATGGCAATGTCGCGTATAGGGAAAAACACCACTTTTTTAGATTTGGGACCAGATCTGGTAGGAGGAGTTGCCCTAGGCCATGAGTGGAGCTTCACAAACCTCAAGAGTGAGATTTGGAGCTATAACACTTGGGCTAGAGGAATTGTTTGTGTCCGCACTGAGAATTTACCTACACCAAAAGATGACTTCCCAAATTCAATCCTGATGATGGGTTACCTGCTGAAGAACACCTTCACAACTATATGTTAGCCATCAATCTTAATGGGGTATATGAAGAACATGTTGTTGTTAGATTATTCTTGTATACTCTTACAAGATCAACAGGGTCTTGATACTTTTCATTACCATCCAATTCTATTACTAGTTGGGATATTTTTGAAGAACAATTTTTTATTAAATTTGGTGATGATCGCTCAACCGCATCTCTTATCAATGACCTATCCAATTTAAAAATTAATTTAGAGGAAAAGATAAAATATTTCAATTCCAGATTTAACAAATTGTTAAATAAAATCCTAGCTACTTCTAGACCTAGTGTCGATGTACAAATTGAATGGTATATTTCATCTCTTCCTTCTAACATAGGAATTTTTGTAGATAGAGTTAATAAAAATACCTTGGTAGATAACATGGAAGAAGTTGTGCCTGTAGAGAAGGGGATAAATGCACTAGAAAAGAAAAAAGATCGGGAAGACAGAAAATTAAAGAGTTACATTTAAGGATGAAACTAAAAAGAAAACACCTAAATATCCCTTTGATCTTGAAGGCTTACAACAAGTCCCTAAAACTTTGTCTAACGAGATGGTAGAGACAAAAAAACAAGTAATTGAATCCTCTTCCTAAAAACCTCCTAGACTACTCAGAAGAAATCAGCCACCTAATCCACAACCTCCAAACACAATCTCTAATGTAGAAACTGATGATGAAGATGAGGAAGAAGCAACATTTTCTGTTGATGAATCCCAAGATGAACAATAATCTAAGTTAAATGGAATGTGGTATTTTATGCTTCCTACTTTTGATAGTGAAAATGAATATGAAGCATTACCTATTAGCACAAGAATTAAAGGTTCAGTTGATCCTATATAATCAATTCAGAAACAAAAACCTTCAACTTCCACTACTAAATATAAAGTTGCTATTAAAAAATCCACTTCCACTTCTCCCCAAGTAATTCCATCTTCATCCAATTCTCCATCTTCGCCCAGAACCTTAGTAGTTTTAGATACTATTGAGTACAATATAGTTGAGGATATGAAGAAAATAAAAGCAAACATTTCCCTCCATGAACTCACTAAACTCAAACAATGTCAGAAATTTTTACTAAAAGAGTTGAATTCAGTACCTCCTTCTCCTCTTCCTACGCTGTGGTATCCAAAACTTCTAACAGAATGAGTAAACCTTATGTTCATCCATTATGTGATTCCTCTGATGCTATTCTAATAGGTGATAGGTCTAACTCACATACTCCTCCTTTTCTTTTAACTTTTGAAATATTTAATAAAAATGTACATAATTGCTCGGGAGATTCAGGGGCTTCTTCGAATATCATGTTGTATTCAGTTTGTCTGAAATTAAACATGTCACCCCAGAAAACCCTAGTTCACATTGTGCAACTCGATATGGCGAAAGTCAAAGTCCTGGGATAAATGAATTCAATTCTTATTAGATTATCTTTGAATCCTAAAGTGTGTCAAATAATTGACATACTTGTTGCTGATATCCCAGATTTGTACAGTTTAATTCTTAGTAGAGATTGGTGAGAAACACTACACGGTTATTTTGCCACTGATTGGTCTCACTTATGGCTCCCATTTAATGGAAAACAAAATAAAATTAGAATCAACCGAGAAAAACACATGAAACATTCAGTAACAGATTTTGAAGGTGAAAATGAGGCAGTACCATTTAATAACAACATTCTTGGAAACTACTCTATCGAATCATTTTTTGAGAATTTTAAAGCACAAACGTCACCATTTCGGAGTAATTCTGTAACTTCTCAAATTGAAAAATTTTCACAAACAGACTTTTCCAGATGTGTAAATATGCTAGAAAAACCATTAGTTAATTCCTTATTCTAGACATTGTATTTTGATGGGTTGAAATCAAGTGATGGTACAGGAGTAGGTTGCATATTGATTAATCCCGAAGGTGTGAAAACAATGCTGACTTGCAGATTGTAATTCAAATGCACAAATAATATTGCAGAATATGAAGCATTAGTCCAAGGTATGTATAAAGCAATTAGCCTTAATGTTAAATACCTTCAAGTTTATGGAGATTCATAAATTGTAATTAAATAAGTGAGAAAGATTATGCATTGTATCTCTACACACTTGAAGCATTATCAGTCATTGGTTCAGTCCCTCACTTCAGATTTTTTAGCGTTTAATATTTCTGCTATTCCTAGAATTGAGAATGCCAGCGCTGACCTTCTTGCTAATGTTGCATCAAAACTGATCCCATCCGAAGATTACAGTCCCGATATATTTTCTGTAGAATTAATCTTTAGGCCATCCATTACTGATAATATCACCAATTGACGGATATTCAATGATGATGAAGACATTTTAAGCTTCTTAACTTCTGAAAAATCATACGATGACCAAATAATTGATGAGGATGAACATGATGATCAATTAAAATAGAAAATTGAGGATAATTCCATACCCAAATCTGTAGTTAAACTTGAAGATCTATATGATTTAAAAGACGGGTTTAAAAGAGTTACTAATTCAAAACTAAAGAGTTCAACTCTGAGATTTGAATTAATAAATCTTGGGACAGATCTTAATCCTCAGAACATCAATTTAGGACTTGGTCTTTCATTCGAAGAAAGATTATCCTTCATCAATTTGTTAAAGAAATATAAGGATGTCTTTGCTTGGAGTTATGAAGATCTGAAAACATTTGACACTTCTATCATTCAAACTACAATTCCAATGATATCAAATGATAAACTTGTCCAACAAAAACTAAGAAAAATTCAGCCAAACTTAGAAAATCAAATCAAAACGGAATTGAATAAACTCCTTAAGGCCAAAATCATTTTTCCTGTTAGGCATTCAATATGGGTTTCCAAATTGGTACCTGTTAGGAAGAAAAATGGTGATATCCGAATTTGTACAGATTTTAGGAATCTTAATAAGACCAGTCAAAAGGATAATTTCCCTCTACCCACTATGGAACAGATTTTACGATCATTTGTTGGTTTCGAACTTATGTCTTTCCTTGATGGTTTCTCTAGATATAATCAAATTATGGTCCACCTGGATGATAGGCTAAAGACTACTTTCATAACCAAATGGGTATAAAAAAATGTCATTTGGTTTAATAAACACAGGGGCCACTGTCCAACGTGTCATGGATATAGCTTTCAAAGGTTTGTTAAATAAAACAATTGTTGTTTATATGGATGATATTACTGTTTATTCAAAAAACATAAATAATCATTTACAAGACTTAAAACAGATTTTTGAAAGTTGTAGAAAATATGGTATTTCATTAAATTTGGAAAAAGTCTTTTTTCGCTCTTAGTGAAGAATTTTTTTTAGGATTCATTGTGTCAAAAAATGGAATAAAAGAAATTTCAGAAATTTCTCCACCATATAACAAAAAAAACATGCAATCATTTTTTGGACAGATCAATTTTGTCAAAAGGTTTGTCCCTAATTTCTCACAAATCATTTTACCGTTACAACAAATGATAAAAAAAAAAACACAATTTTTAAATGGGGCCAACATGAAAAGCAATCATTTGATTTAATTAAACAAGTAATTATCAACACTCCCTCTTTAAATACTTTGAATTTCTCCAATCCTTTCATCTTATATACCTTTGCTTCTTCAACGTCTTATGTTGTTGTTTTGACACAAATTATTAATAAAAAAATTGTTTCAGCACCCATCTTATTTTTAGCTCAAATTTTTAGGGTGCTAAATTGAATTATTCAAAAGTAGAAACACATGCATTCGTTGTATATAAATATGTTAAGCATTTTAGACCCTTTCTCTTAAAAACACACACAAAATTAATAGTCCCATTCCCAATAGTGAGGCAATTACTATTGCAGAAGGAATTAGGAGAAAAGAGAGGAAATTGGATAACAGCTCTGTAGGAATACAATATTGAAATAAAACCAACCAAAATTGTAAGAGGGCAAGGTTTCTGCAAGATGCTTATAGGAGAATCCAACATACCAGTCGAAGGGGACACAGGTAACAATGAACACATTTATGAGGTAAGTGTTATTGATGTTGATTCTCAATACGCTAATTTAATTTTTTATTTGAAAAATGGATATGCTCCTCCCAAACTAAATTATAAAAGAAAAATAACTTTACGATTAAAAGCAAAAATTTATGAGATTGTTGATAATGTGTTATTTAGGAGAAACTATGATTCCATATTGTTAAGATGCTTAGAAAAGTCTGAAGCACAAACAGTTTTGCAGGAACTTCACGATGGACCAGCAGGTGGACACTTTGGAGGAGACACTACATCACACAAAATCTTACATGTTGGATACTACTGTCCCACTCCCTTCAAAGATACCCACGCGTATATGAGGAAATGCAAAACATGCCAAACTACTTCTGGAAGACAAAGGAAACTAGCTTTGCCTCTGCAGCTAGTTAACATCGGTCAGCCATTCGAACAATGGGGATTGGATATCATAGGTGAGATCGTTCCTCATTCTTCTAAACAACATAGGTATATATGGCTACTACAGATTACTTCACTAAGTGGGTGGAAGAAATTCCCACTAAAGGTAGTCAATTCTAAATCTGTTAGTGAATTTATTGATCAAGTTATCATTACAAGATTTGGTTTGTCTTCTGCACTTATATTTGATAATGCATCTTATTTTTCGAGTACTAGTATGATTGAATTTGTAATTAGGAGAGGTTTTAAACTCAAATATTCTACTAATTACTATCCCCGAGGAAACGGTTTGGCAGAATCCACTAATAAAAATCTCCTTAGAATAATCAAAAGAACTGTAGATCAAAATCAAAGAAACTGGCATAAACCTTTAATATTTACTCTATTGGATGATAGGATAACTCAAAAGGCCTCTATAGGAACTTCTCCATTTAACCTAGTCTATCGGAAGGAAGCCATTATTCCATCACATTTAGCTCTTCCTTCATTAGCCCTAGTTCAATTTATTGAAGAAACACCTTCTTCTTCATTGCAATTAAGAAATTCACAAATCCTAAAACTAGAAGAAGAAAGGGAAAAGCCAAACTCACACACACCAAACATCAACAGATGCTGAAAGCTTCTTTTGATGCAAGTTCAGTCACACAAAGATCCTTCCAAGTTAGAGATCTAGCTCCCAAGTGGGACAAAGCACACGAAGAAAAAGGGAAACATACCAAATTTCGGAAATTATGGCTTGGTCCATTTTAGATTGTCAAACAGATAATCCCATATACATTTGTACTTCAAGATTTATCAAGAAAGAAAGATTCTCTTCCTGTAAATGGGCTCATCTTAAAGAAATTGCTTTCTTATTTTCTTTTAAAACAAAAAATATAATAAAGAATAAAATCTATAAAAATCACTCCCATTTTACATCTCGCTGCAATTTATTTTCCTTTTATAGATTTTGTTAAATAAATTTTAAATAGTACTCTATTGACTTTTCAAACATATCTTGAAGTTATTTTTATTTTTCATTTTGAAGGTAGGAATTTTTTAAGAAGTGGCTACCAAAATTGAAGACTAGATAAAAATTATATAACTTTGAAAATCTTTTCCATTAAGTTGTAAAATCTTTAAAAAACCTCAAAAAATTATATCCATTTACTGGAGTTTCAGTAAAAAAAAATGTTATCCTTAAAAAGTAAAGACTATCTTACAACTTAAAACTTTCAACTCGCATTTGTCATCCAAAAATCTTAAGGAGTCAATGATCCTCCCCATCCATTAAAAAGGGAATTTTTAGAGTGTAATTCTAAAATATAATAAATCTAAAAAGATAAGAGGTCTCATCACGAGTCTACTTATAATGTTCATAGGGAACCATTTAAATTGACATTATCACTCTGAACACCAAATCAAGGTAATGGCTTATGATTTTTAATTGTAAGACAAGGGGTTTAATCACGAGCTAGCTTGTTCAGTTTAATTGTTTTTTTTTTTACTGTAACGGTTAGTTTATTGAAGGGCGGCAAAACAGCTACCGCGTGCTTTTACATTGGGAAAAATTCCTCATTTTCTTTTCTCTCTGAGTTCTTGTTACACAGTGAGTCCATGGGCATTCTTTGTCACAGAGTCGCCTTTTGCGGAGAGGAAACGCAGAGTCTCTGCCTGAAGAATCTGATCATCATTACCAGAACTTTTGTCTTGATTGATACCTGTTACTTCTGGAAGATTGCTGAGTTTGACTTGCTTCAACGTGAAGGATGAACTGCCGTCCTCTATCTCTGTTGCTAGCGGAACATTGCGGATCTGAGTTGCTTCAACGTGAACTGGCGTCTTCCATCTCTGATCTTCAATCTAGCCTAACCTCCACTAACGATCTTGCTTGTCTGCGCATCTGATGATCTGTAAGTCTGTGATTTGAAACCCTGTTCTGCGCTAATGCAAATTTCATATTTCCTTTTGAAGGAGGTGATTCGATGGAACCGTTGGAAGAGGAGTAGCCTGGAGCACACCTGTACATAGAATTTCTCCAATCAAACCCACCATGCTCAAGTCAGATCTTGTTTGGAGCAGATTGTATTGGGCTAGGAAAAAACAGAGGATCCAATGCGTCTTACTTTTCTTGGTTGCCTGCTCTTGGAGCTTGGAGTAACTGATTCCTGGAAGGACTGCAAAAGCCTGAAGGGTATCCGAGGTATCTGGTTCAGTAGTTGATCCCCAATACATCTTAAATAACATATTTCCTGGATGAGCCTATTAAGGGATGATGCAGAGGGATTCCTCAAAGTTAACTGAGAGGGTTCTTTGGCTTCTAGCGGAACCAATATTGGCTTCCGAATAAGCTTGGGAATTTAGCTGTCTCAATATGTGGAAAAAGGAGATTTTCTGAAACTTAGCCAGCATGAGTCTAATTTTCTTGAGAATTCGGCCTAAGTGGATCTGCAACTGGTTCGAGGAAGAGTTCATTGCTTGAATGATGAGCCGAGAGTCTCCGAAGACCGTCAGTGATTGAATATTTCGTTTGAGAGCCAGAGTCAGCCCCTGCCACAAAGCTAGAGCCTCAGCTCTATTGTTTGATTCAATTCCCAGGCCCCAGTGATACCTGAGTAAAGCAGAACCGTCGAGATTTAGCAGAAATCCACCTCCTCCTGCAGCTCTTGGATTGCCTTTAGAGGCCCCGTCGAAGAATAGACAATGGTCCTCTAGTGCCGATCTCCACTTTAGAAATTCCTGTTCTTCCAGGCAAATTTCCCACCCAACATGGCAAGTGGCTGGAGTAGTTGGGATGGATTGATTGTTCGGAACAAAATCTTTTAGCCACTGCTCCTCCTCATTGTCCAGTTTTGCTTCATTCCTTAAGGCTGGCTTAGCTTCCAATGTCTCTCCCAAGATAGCTTTAATTTTGGATATAATGTTGTTTGAAGTGCAGATTTCTCCTCTGAAAATTATGTTATTCCTTTCTAGCCATAACTTCCAGCAGATGTATTTAGGGGTCCACATCCAAGCAGTCTTAAGAAGGTTTTTTTTTTTGAGACAAAATGTTGAAAGCTTGGCCCATTCGTGAAGCAGGGTTGGCACATTTCTTGGTAGCTCAATCTTGTCCGCCCTTGAACTCAGAACCCCCTTCCAGACTGCCTTGGCAAAGGGGCACAACAACAACAGATGATCAGCTGTTTCTTCCTCTGATATACATAAAGGGCATCTGTAAGGCCCTTCCATTCCCCGTTTTCTCAGGTTGTCTCCTATGAGAATACTGTTGTGAGCGAGCATCCAACAGAAGAAGTCTATTTTTGGGAGAGAAGGAAAGCTCCATATGAATTTCCATTGCGTTGGGTCTGGAGGAACATTCGGGACAACAATTAAACTTTTGTATCCTTCAGCAACCGAGAAGGAACCAGTATGGGAGCCCCACCCTCTTTTGTCCTTGGCTGTTGCTAACAATGGGGATTTTCCTTGCAGATTGTCTAAAAGTAAAGAAGCTTCAACTTGCAAATGGTGTGGTACCTCTCCAAGATTCCAGCTGTCCCATCTTCTGTCAGCATCCTCTGTCCAGTTGGAAATGTCCCAAAGTGTTTCTTTATTGTTGGAATGCAGCCATAGTTTAATATTTGCTAGGTCTTTTATATGATGAAGCGGCTGGACTCCAAGAATCCGGTCTTTCCAAATTCTTATTTTTTTCCCATTACCTGGGATCCAGTAGAGGTTGGAGCTGAAGTTGTCCAGAGCCGCAATACAAAGCTTGGATATTGGGGAACCTTTGGAGATTTTTTGAGGAAGGTCCAGACATCTCAAACGTTGACCTTGAAAGTATTTCTTCCACAGTACTTTCTTGCTCCAGCTTATTTTCCCTGCCACAATATTCCACAGAATGTTTGAGCCTAGAGCTAGATTTTGGGCAGCCAAGTCTCTCATTTGCAGACCTCCTTCTATGAATGGTCTCTTAATGGTATCCCAATTTACTAAATGAAGCCTTCTTTCATTGCTTTCCCCCCTTCCCACAGGAATCTCCTCAGCATACCATCCATTTTACTGAGAAAGGTTTTGGGGGCAAGGAGAATGGAGTGCTGAAAAAGAGGCATGCTTGTTAAGACAGATTTTATAAGGATAATTTTCCCAGCAATGTTCAGCCAGGAGGCTCCCCAGGCATGTATTCTGAGCTTAAGCTTGTCCAAAAGGAGAATCCAATGGGAAACTTTAGGGATGGATCTGAAAATAGGGATCCCAAGATATTTGAATGATTCCCAGTCTTGACAGATTTTCATTTCAAGAAGCCTAGCTATGTCAGCAAGATTTTTAGCTGAGCAATTCTAGCCATAGATTGTACTTTTTGAATAGTTAATCTTGTTGCTGGATGCTTCCTTATAGATGTCCAGTTCCTTTTTGAAAGAACTGGCCGAATTAATGCTCGCTCCACCTAGAAGCAGTGTATCGTCAGCAAATTGGGCATGGTTTATTTCTTTGACATTTTGCACCATTCTAAGGCCTGGAAGAATTTGGATTCGCTTACAGAAGTCGAGCTGGAAACTAAGCACAGAGGCTTGAATAGCATAGAGAAGCAGGGACAGTGGACAGCCTTGTCTTAATCCCCTGGAGGCTGTAAAAAATTCAGTCGATCTTCCATTTACCAACGGGGCAATCCAAGGAGAGGCAATGCAGGCTTTCACCCAATTTGTGAAGTTTGTTGAGAAGCCCATTTTTGTCATAACAGCAAACAGGAAGTCATGCCTCACCCTATCAAAGGCATTAGCCAGATCAAGTTTTATTACCATTCCTTTCTCTTTTCTCTGGCCACTTGAATGAACTGCCTCTTGAACCAGCACAATGTTATCCAGTATCTTTCTCCCTTTGATGAAGCCTCCTTGGTTCTCCGGTATGATGTCCGACAAAATATTCTTGAGGCGTATGGATATTATTTTGGTAATCAATTTATAGCTAGTATTGCACAACGAAATGGGACGAAATCTACTGAAATCTGAAGCTCCTTTTTCTTTTGGAAGCAATGCCAGGAAGGCTGAATTGGTGCTGCCTCCTATCTTTACGCATACTTGGGACTTCCTTACCATTCTCAGAAGGTCTTTGTTGATAATTGACCAGCAAGACTGAAAGAACCTAGCAGTGAACCCATCAGGCCCTGGCGCTTTATCCGGTTCCATGCAGTCCAAGGCTTTCTTGAGCTCGTCCATGCTGATCGGGGCAGTCAGCATATTATTGACAGGGTCATGCACACAGTAGGGGATTAGATTATACATATATGTTTGAGGATCTATAGGCTGGTCATCAGGTGCTGAATAGAGATCTTTAAAAAAGGAGAATGCTGCTCTCTTGATGCCTTCAAAATCATTAATCACTGTATCTTGGATTTGGATTTCTGAAACATTTTTGAATTGCTTTCGAGCTTCGGCATGTTTGTGGAAAAAAACTAGTATTTTTGTCGCCGGCCTGTAACCATAAATTTCTAGATTTTTGTCTCTAGTACTCCTCTTCGTCCCTACTAGCTTTATGAAGGGCTTTTTGCAACTCAACTTCTTTTTGGAGCAGACTTTGGGTAATAACTGAATTCTCCATTGAAGATTGGAGGGCAGGAAGGTTTTCTATAGACTCTTTTCTCTTGGAAGCAGGTGTTTTCAAAGCTTTAGCCCACTCCTTGAGCCTTCTCTTAAGAGCCCGTAACTTTTCTTCCCATACGAAGAAAGGGGATCCCTGAATTTTCTGGTTCTAGGCTTCAGCAACCACCTCATTGAACCCCTCTTGCTGAATCCATAATGGACTAAATCTAAATGGAATGGGTCCGAGAAATCCATCCATGGAGAGCTCGAGACTTATTGGTTTATGATCGGAGGTGCAGTTGGGCAGAATTTTGGATGATGCCATTAGCCCGCTAGTAAGGAAGGAGGTTTGGACAAGGAATCTGTCCAAGCGAGCAGCTATATGGCTGGAGCCTAATCTTTTATTAGACCAAGTGTATTTCCCAGCTGAAGGTTTGATGTCCTCCAAATCCCAACCGATTATGATGTCTTCTACCCATTCTCTGGCAGGGTCCCTTACAGGTGATCCACCTTTTTTCTCTTCAGCAGCTAGGGTTACGTTCAGATCCCCTGCAATAATGATATTTTCTGGACTGTGCAAAAGAAGAAAGGACTGGAGCGAGTCCTAGCAAATTTTTTTCTCCGATGGTAAGACCGGAGCATAAAGGTTAAATATACTTACTTGTTGACCGGAGTCTTTGTGAAGGAGCTGAGTGAAAATCCAGTGCTGGCAACTTTCTTCTTGAATCAAGTCGTATTTGGAGTTGTCCCAGAAGGAGGCGATCCCACCAGAGGCGCCTCTAGCACTGACAGCTCTTCCAGGGCCTTTGCGCCAGAATGTTTTGCTGGTTTGGAGGAGAAGAGTGTCCTCCATCTTTGTCTCCTGGATGAGAAATATTTCAGGCATATGCAACCTTACAATGTCTTTCAGGGCCTCTTCTTTCAGCCTGCTAACTAATCCTCTGCAATTCCAGGAGACGTATTTCATTATTTACTGGAGTGGGGGGGAGTGGCTCCTTTTGAAGCCTTGTTATTCTTGCGCCCGGATCTGGTATTCATCATTCCCTTGAGAGTTTTCTGGGAACCTTGGAGAACATCCCTGTAGGTTTTCTCCTCTCTCTGTTTCTTCTTGGATTTCCGGCCCCTGGTTGATTTGATAGGGGAGATTTGTAAGCTATCTGATTCGGATTCTCTTTCTTCTGATTCTTCTCCTGAGTCAGAGGCAAGACTAATGTGCTCGTCGTTGTCTGCGTTTTCCCCTTGATCTTCTTCTTCGGTATCTTTCCTTTTCTTCACCTGGCCTTCAGTTTCTTCATTTTTCTCTGAGGCCTCCCCCTTTTTAGCTGTGGATGGGCCTTCATTTGAGACTGGTTTGGTTTTGTCATTGGGCTGGGGATTCCCCTTTGGTCCTGTCTTCTTCTTCTCATTTGGCTTTGAGACTACCTTTCCCTTTTTTATTTCCTTCCATCCTTCTTCTTTCTCTTTGTCCCTTGATGGTGCTTTGGGGCAGTTTCGTTGAAAATGGCCATGTTCATGGCAGATTCTGCATTTAAATGGAAATTGCTCGTAGTCCAGCTTCTGGAAATGGTGCCAGTCTCCCACTGTCAGCTTGATGGCTTCCGATAGTCCAGCTTCTAGATCAACTTCCATGCATATTCTGGCGCAGGTGTATTGGCCCTTGTTATCAGCTTTGTCGATGAATCTGCCCAGTCCATTTCCTATCTTTTGCAGTGCTTGATAACTCCAACAGTGTATTGGCAGATTGGGTAGCCGGACCCAAACAGGGACCTCCTTTGGCACATCGACTGAGGGGTCAAAGTCGGATGGCATTGTCATTATCTGGCCACCAAACTAGGACAATGGATTTTTATTATATATAAAAAAATAAAAATAAAGAAAGAAAAGAAAAAATAAAATTTACCTCTAATTATTGCACTATTAAATGGATGGGACACTAGATTGTTGTTAGTTAAAAGGTAACCCTGTCGAGGCTATGAATGCCTACTGGCAATAGTGGCTCTACCTGTGACAAACAAGTACATTTTAAAGCTAAGTCGTAAAAGGCCCCTTACTTTATTTTTTATAAACTGATTAATGACTTATACGAGTAAATAGATGTTTTTCATTCACAAAAGGTTTTTAAAAGAGATTGCAAGTTAATGAGTTTTATAGTTAGAATAATTTTATTTATCTAGATGTTTTGAAAAGCAGTTTTCACTTCTTAGATTATTTTTATTGAATTTTTGGAAAATTTCATTTATTAGAGATAACTGGTTCTTCTAGTGAATCACCAATTGTTGTACTATCCAACAACTCCATTTTAATATATTATAATTTTCCTATGAAATTTATTATATTAAAATAGGGACCCTTCATTTTAGAAAAATCTTATAATCAAAGTTTACTACTTAGGATTTTTAATTAAAACCCAAGTATTAAACCTTGATTATCCAAAAAAACCAAATTTCAATAGCCCCCGAGATCAAAACTATACTTAGGCTTAAAAAAAATAAACCTTCAGTATTAAAAAATTATGGGTTATTTAAACAAAATAAATCGGAGTTTTTAATCGGCTAAGGTTGAAATCTTAACCAACTCTAACTTATCCCGCTTCCCCACATCGCAAATAAACAAAGTTCAAAAGGCTCAAGACCCATCTACCAAACTCCATTGCGGTTGCGATTAAACTGGACCAACCAGGAAAATATACATCCCAATTCATAAGTCCTCGTGTCCATGATAGTCACAAAAGGTTCCAAAGAAATTAAGTATGAGCCTTAACTAATTGCAATATGCGATATCACTCCAGACCCGACCACAAATTTAAATCTGCCAAGTTAAAATATCACATCCATACCCGACATCGCAAACTTCATAAGGCTCAAGACCACTCCACCAAACTACATTGCGATTGCGATATAATCGAACTCGCGGGGATTATCCAATACAAACCATAAAACCTCGCATTCATGACTACTGCAAGTTCTGAAAAAAAAAAAAAAAAAAAAAAAAAAAAAAAAAAAAAAAAAAAAAAAACATACCCCATCGCCGATTGCAATATGTGATTAAGTCCGAACCCGTGGGATTATAAAATCAATTTCATTTAAATCACGCATCCAGAGCTATCGAAGTATCCAAAAGTGTAAAGGTTGCCCACTACACACTGCCGATTGCGATATGCGATATAACTGGACCCGCGGGGATTATTAACTTCATTTCATTAAAATCCCACGTCTACACAATCGCAAGAACCATTTCCTTATATAGATTGTGATATACATCCCAACACTGATTGTGATTTGACGTCAGGTCCACATCATCCTCCACGTCAGCTGCCACGTCTCCCACCATGTCAGATCCACCTCATATTCCATGTCATAGTGACCTCACTATGACGTCAACCCTGACATCACCCCGAGATCCCGCAATCGAAAGATTTAAAGGGACACAAATTGTAATAAACCCTTCGCCCCAGTCGATTTGAGATTTGTGATTAGACCGGGCCTAATGGGATTATCCAATACAAATCATACATGCCTCGCATCCACGGCTATCACAAATAACAAAAGAACACCATTTCTCAGTCTCCAGCCCATTCTGATTATGGTTGCGATTTTATTTGAGAAGGCTCCCTTTTGGACTTTATATGAAATACTCTTGGTCTAAACCAATTGCGATTGTTCTAAAGTTTTGCCCCTAATTCTATTCTGATTGCAACTGTTTTATGATCAGCCCCAAAACTCTGATTTCTGATTGAGATAAGTCATAAATCTCCACCCCTCACTCTCCATTCCTCTCCATGATGTCAATGTCAGATTTATTGTGCTCTACGTTTTCCTGATTTCCTGCAAAAGTGATTTGTTTCAAATAAAATTTGTTTATCATCTCATTTATGTTTATCTTATCGATTCTTGTTTGTCGTGTTCGGGTTCATGACAAAAAAAGACAGTTGTGATGACAATGGAAGATCAGTTCAAACAAACAGACAAGCATCTAAAGAATTCGATGGAACAAATGAAGCTAATGATGAAACAAAACATTTTCAGAAAATTCTACCAAAATATTGTTTTCCTTTAAACATTGTTGAAGGGATCTGTTTAATGCCCTCAAGGCTCTGCACAATAGATTAGAGTATGAGCTTAGCAAAGTGCATCTGGTATTTCAATCATTGTACCTCTATTTTGTTCATAAGTAAATAGTAAATTTATCTTTTCAAATAGCTTATTACTTGATATTCAAAGAACAATGTTACATGTATTCACTATTTATCATTCTGCCATTGATATTTTTATACATGTTAAGAAATTTGACGTGATATTCTAAATGCAATATCAGTTTACACATTATTTTGATTAACTACTTAATCAAACTAATCATCTTGAAACAATTTCATTTCCATTGTGTTGGCATTATGATTCTAGTTTAGCTCTATGGTACAGGTGTTGTACTTGATGGCAACTCACTCAAGTGGCAGATCTCAGTTCAGGCTCTCAAAATCATGGAAAATGAGATACCCGCAGGTGATCCTAAGAGAAGCTGCGGACCCGCAGGCATGCAGACCAAGAAGTGCGGACATACATGCAGGTTATCCGTTCAGAAGGTGCGGACCCCAGTTCACTCACTCCAATGCAGAAAAGTGCGTGCACGTGGGAATCTTCATGAATGGTCCATGGTATTTAGCCCGACATGTTTGATCCTATGGTTTTGGTCCGTGGTTTTGCATCTAAAAGTATTGATCCAAGGTATTGGGCTCCTAGTATTGAATACCTATGGTTTTGGACCATGGTTTGAGTAAGGGCTTGCCTATAAAAGGAGAGGAGATCACTTGGCTAGACACTAGTGAAATTTGAATATCTTAAGATCTGAAATTTTGGGTGATTGGTTTTAAAAGCTAGATCAAAATCAAGGGGAAAACTTAAGGTGAATCTATTGATAAGTCGTGATCTCTCGAGTGCATGAACAGATCTATGGATCTCACTGACTGTGGCACATTGGAGGACTGTTAATTTGGCCCTAATCAGAAGTTCGCTGGCGATCCATGGCGTGAGTGCGGGGGTACGCAGTGCAGGAGAAAGCGCAATGTGGGGGTACACAGCACAGCAAAAGGCGCAATGCGAGGTACGCAGCGCAGGAGAAAGCACAGTGCGGGGGTACACAGCGAAGCAGAAGGCGCAGTGCGAGGTACGCAACGCAGAAGAAGGCACAGTGCAGAGGTACGCTGTCAGGTAGATAGTACAGGTGCGGATCTGAGCAGAAGTACGCAGGACAGAAGAACGAGTGGTGCGGAGATACGCAGAGCAGAAGACCGACCAGTGCGGATATTCGCAGGCCCCTCTTGGTGAAGTTGCAAACTTATCTTGAAATATTTGTTGGCTGTCATTTATCTATTGCTGCAGAGTTCTGGGTTTAGATTTCTTGTATTACTTTTCTGTTTACAGCATTCTGAAGAGTTGGGTGATTCATTGGTTGATTGTATAAGGAGATTGGGTGATTTACATGTACTTGATGATTATTTGATCTTCTTGGATCCAGTCTGAAAATTTATGAAACGTGGTCCTTAAAGAAGTAAAAGAGCTAAGGGGGTTGTAGCTCCCTTCCAAGAGAGACTCAAAAATGAGAGAGAGTTGTAGCTCTCTGCAGGTTGCAGCCTGCGTACTAGTAAAGGACTGCACCAATACAAAATCCTTGAACAAGAAGTTTCTAATTGAAAGAAGATAGAGACATATTGCAGCAGGTGGTTTTCACCCACTTTGGGTTTCCACCTTATTTCTGATGTTCTTTGGTGTGCCTATCTATTTTTCCTTGTTCTTTTTCATTATTATATGGCACTGACATACAAATTAATGATCAATATCTGAAGAATAAATTAAAGTATAAATCTGGAAG
>APFE030872422.1:0-15353 GCA_000404065.3 Pinus taeda
GTGGAGCTGGTGAGGTACTAAAGTCGAAACAATACCTAACAGAGCAAGGCCAGAGGAGTTGCTACCGAGGGTTTCTAGCCGAGGAACCCGGATCAGTGGTGCGGTTGCACAAGACGATCAGAGTAGGGGGCATCTCGACAGCGGAAGAAGGATTTCCAAGAGGGAAATCAGGACTCAGAGGGAGTCTAGACAGGAAGTAGAGACTCAGAGAAGTCGAACAAAGTACTAGCAGGAGTGAAGTAGAGGAGCATCATGGCACTACACGAAGTAAGAGATTAGGATAGACTGGACGAAGCTTCGAACTTTACAGTCTGGAAGGACAAAATCTTATCCGTACTTGACAGGAATCGTGTCAAGAACTTCGCCTTGAAGGTAATAGCTATCCTAGTGGACGCCAATGATAATGACAGGTACAAGGAGGCAATGGCAAAGGCCAAGAGCATTATCCTTGACGCGGTCAAAGATCATGTAGTACCACACATAACCAAGAAGTAAACGATATTTGAGAAGAATGTTGCTTGAGAATGAGTTGACGTTGTATCAGATGAGGAAGGGAGAACCGGTTGACACCTTCCTCGGAGGATTGAATGAAATCCGAGATCAGTTGACTGCTATAGAGGCAACACAAGATCAAGAGTTGATGGTGAGGACAACCCCGAATGTAGTCTCAGAAGACTGGGAGGTGTTTGTCCAGAGTATACGGGGCAGAGGGAGTCTCCCACCTTGGGACGAGATGTGGGCAGCTCTTCGCCAGGAAGAGATCAGACATCAGTCGAAGACGGGTAGCAACAGCAAGGGGATCAAATTCAAGAAGGAGGAGGAAGATGTGCCCCTAGCATCTGAAGGAAAGCAGGAGAAGCGGAAGAAGAAAGATCTCTCCAAGATCAAGTGCTTCCACTGTGGGGAGTTGGGTCATAATGCGACCCAGTGTCGCAGGAAGAGGAGTAAGGGAGAGTCTTCCGAGACTAAGGCAATGCCAGCACAGTTAGAGAAGGAAGTTTTGACAGACGATGACTGTGGCATGAGTGCACACGTACAACTTGAGCGGAAGTGGGGAGACATTGAGTTGTAGTCAGGCGGACTACAAGTGATCAGGGGCAGGATCCTTGAGGTACCCAGCCTCTTGGATTGGACCTTGCTACGGGAGCCCCGAAGAGTAGCAAGACTAGCTGATGTGGATAAAGACGGATATGGATGAAGCGGCAGAGACAACTACAGTGCAAGAGTCTCGAGACAGCGTGAGGCTAGCAGGCTGCAGTAGTGTGAGAGGCATAGGAGTGTTGCACTAGTGCAAGATAGCACAGAGAGGTGTGCAACAGTGCGAGATGAAGGGAGTTGTTGCAGCAGTGCAAAGGTCAGAGAGGGAGCACTTGTCAACGGCAAAGGGAGCTTCAACATCAGCAGGGTCTCTAGCCCAACAAGGAGGTCAGAGTTGGGAGATTAGTGACTTAATTCTCAATAACTGAGTTGTAATGCAGCATTGGGTAGCATGATGCAACATGATGAGAGGAGGTGCAATGCAAATGCAGTGCTGGGAGAAAGGACCACCAACACGAATGCAGAGGGAACTGTCATACAGATGCAGCAGTGGCAGTGGTAGAACCATGGGCAGCAATACAGGTTACAACGGTGCAGAGGTGGTGGGCAGCAGGCCTAGCATCAGCACAGGGACTGATGCCCAATGATCAGAGTAATACTCAGTGAGGAGTATTGCTAGAGCACAATCCTCGCTAAAGGGAGTGTTGATTTGGGGTAGCATCAGATTTGCTCTAGCCACAAAATTCGTGGAGAGGTTGGGGCACATTTTTAATGGAGTCCTTAAGTCTAAACTTAGGGAAATTAAAATATTAATGTGGATTAATATGAAACTGTGTTAGAATAGTCCAAAAGACATGGGTCAAGCCAGATCTAATCTTAGCGGTTGATTAAGGACTTCATCTCGGTCGTTGATATGTCAATGAGAAAAGTATAAGAGGAGGCTTGAGGGTCACTTGGAGAACACACCAGAGTGATCAGTCATTCTATTCTCTAGAGCGAGGTTTGCTAAGAGAGATAGAATTAGTGATCGGGAGATGCAGCTGAGGGGCATTTGAGTACAGAGCGACAAAGATAGTGCTGGGGGAGCAGCGTAGTAGCCAAGGAAAGTTACACAGAGCTAGCCAAGGCTCACGCAGGGCCACGTAGAGGCAATCGGGAGCTCCGCAAAGCCAAAGAGAGGCCAACGTTGCTGACGTAGAGAGCTAGAGGGCTAACACAAGGCCTCCCAGGGCTGATGCAGACCCATTCGGGGTGACGCAGGGCCAGCATGAGACAGAGAGGAGCTAACACAGTCCAAAGAGAGGCTGACGCTGGGGTTTTTGGGGCAGACTGGTGCTGAGTAGCTGCCGGAAGGATTATCCTAGATTTTCAACGAGGAGATTTGTCAGAAACTGAGAGGTATTACTGCCAAGGAAATTCTATGTTGGGTATGCCAGTTTCGGCACCCAGATTGTACTTTGATATTGCTTAATAAGAAAACCTTCAAATAGCTACACCGATTTTCCCACATTGGGTTTTTCTGGGGACATTACTCCAAAAATAATAGTGCCATATGGTGTAAATGTTTCTGTTTCTTTTAGTTGTTGATCTGTAATATGTTGAGCATGCACTAGTGTTTATTTTCAATATTTACATTGTAAATAACTCGTTAAGTAAAATAACGAGTAGGTAGGAATAAATCGGATAAAGTGCATGGAGGGTTTCTAAGTAAACTTAGAAACTTCAACATCAAAGGGTTGAAATTCGAGCCTATAATTTTAGAATTTTAGTCAAAGCTCTTAGTTTGACATGTTCTCAAACCTTTGGTTTTGACGACCCAAAAACAAAGTCAAAACTTTGGTCAAACACAATCAATGAATAAAAGATAAACTCAGCCTCAAAATCCAATCAAAAGCTTAGTCAAACAACAAGAATACCGAGACAACATTGGTGAAAAATAGAAACAAGAGAGATCAAACTTTGTTGGAAACTTTGTTTTCTCTCTCTTTCGCATGTGTGAACAAACTTGTTTCAGATCAAATGGATGAGTGATGTGAGATGCCAAATGAGGTCAATCAAATGCCAATATATATGTGTGCTAGGTGATGGGATCAAGATGAAATAAAGAAAAGTTACAGTAAACCTATGTGGTAGAATTGGCACATTAAGGCAAGAACTAGAAATTGTGATCAAGGTCAAATTCCTATGCATGGAAAAGTCAAAGTCAAAGGGTTAGTTGTTGGAAAGGTCAAGGAGAATGTTGGAGCACTAAAGGCTACTATTCTTGATCTTGTTGACTTTTAGATCCTATGCAAGTGGACTGTTGGGCTTTCATGGATTTTGTGAAAGTTTATTCAATCTATTATTGGGAAAAATAATGAATTTAATGTAATATTTTATTAAAAAAGTCCCTAGTCTCCAACATGTGGATTACTAGTTATGTTATTTTCTAGAGAGAGTCAAACTAAGCATTAACTAACTGTAAGAGCATTTGATGCCATAATACAAAAAGATTAGTTTGCAAAAAATATTTTATTGTATATTGAGTATTTAGTTGATTCTTCTATTAATTTCTAAACCCAACAACCTAGCCATTAATTCCTAGCATATTATCTCATATTTACTAAATAAAAGCCCAACTAGGTTTTCAACGTTGAGAAAAAAAATTATTCAATAGAAGCACATTAAATAACCATCATCATTTCAACATGTGCGCACATGGATTTCTACCCAATCAAATTAGATCTTCATTAATAACAATCAAAACCTACTTGGGCTCTATTCTTGGGGAAATGGCCGACTAAGAAAAATACATTACAACAAATCTACATCGGATCTAGTTGGTCAAGCCATAGCCTTTGTTGATATGGGTCTTGCTTGCTACACACTTTCACCTTCCTCGAACCTAGAACACTTGAATGGAAGTCCTTTTAAACTTAGTCACTGATATCTCCTCTCAAGTCTTGTGCTCATTGTGTGGAGTGTCTTGCTTCTTTCTCCTTAGCCTTGCTTGTATAACATTTCATTGAGCTAAACCCCAACCTAATCTCAAAGATAAGTGACGATTGAGATTAGTCCTCACTTCACTTGAGATCAACGATTGAGATTTAACATAACGACTGAAGTAAATACTTTACTTTTCTTTAGATTCTCTAGTTCTATAGCTAACATAATTACTTATGTGCTTTTCTTAAATTAGACTTAGGCTAAAGTACGAAAGAAACTTAATGTTTGAGCAAGTATCCTAAAGAGACTTTGGATGACTGTTGCACGCCTATGTTGACTTGGGGTAACATCGGATGTGCTCTAGCCATGAAATTTGGTGGAGAGGTTGGGGCACATGAGATCTCCGATTCCCAGAAACGGTTTGTGTAGATTCTAAATAGATTAGGAGATATTAGAATAATTAATATTTTAATGGAGTCCCCTAAGTCTAAACTCAGGGAAAATAAAATATTAATGTGTATTAATATGAATATGTGTTAGAATGGTCCAAAAGACATGGATCAAGCTAGATCTAATCTTAGCCGTTGATTAGGGACTTAATCTAAGCCGTTGAGATGTCAACAGGAAAAGTATAAGAGGAGTCTTGAGGGTCACTTGGAGTAATACCCCAGATGATCAGTCGTTCTATTTTCTAGAGCGGGGTTTGCTAAGAGAGATAGAATTAATGAGCGAGAGAGTAGCTGAGAGGCATTGAGTACAGAGAAACAGAGAAGATAGAGATTGTGCCGGGAGAGCAGTGCAGCAGCCAAGGAGGGTGATGCAGAGCCTACAATGGCTCACACAGGGCCACACAAAGGCAGCCAAGTGTTATGCAGAGCCCCAGAGGGGCTAGCGTAGCTGACGCAGAGGCTCCTAGAGCTGATGCAGGACCAGCGTGAGACAGAGAGGGGCTGACGTAGTCTAGATTGGGTAGACGCTGGGGTTGCAAGAGCAGTTTTGTGCTGAGGTGTTGCTGGAAGGGTTTTTTGGGGTTTCAGCCAGTAGATTTCTCTCAAACTGTGAGGTATAGCTGCCAAGGAAATTCTTTGTTGGGTAGGCCAGTTATGGCACCCAGATTGTACTCTGATATTTCTTAATAAAAAGCTCTCAGATAGTTGCACTGGTTTTCCCGCATTGGGTTTTTCCGGGGACATTGGTCCAAAAATAATGGTGTCATGTGGTGTGTTTGTTCTTGCTTCTTTTAGTTGCTGATCTGTAATATGTTGAGCATGCACTGGTGTTTATTTTCAGTATTTACTTTGTAAATAAATTGTTAAAGAAAAATTAACAAGTAGGTAGGAATAAATCAGGAAAAGTGCATAAAGGATTTCTAAGCAAGGAAAATTAGAAACTTCAACACCCTAGATAGAAGGTCCTGTGCAGAAGTACTTGCCTAAGCTACAAATATCAACACTCCCATTTTGCAAGGGAGGTACTTTGCCACCTGGAACTGCAGCCATTACCATGGCTGCTCCCTTTGTACTGGAAAACTTTCCTACCACTTAATTTGGAATCGTCCTTGAAGACTTGCCCCCTTTGGACTTGTTCCTAAAAGCTTCCTACTCCTGAACACCCTGTAAAGTCATCTGTTACCATGCGACCTTCTTGATAGACTTGGGAGGACTGACTGATTAGTCCTTCCGACCTGAAGGAAGTCTGACTCCCTCTCCTCTACTCAACAATCGCAGCTTCGTGCTCCTTCTCTGACTCTCCTGCTGTTTGCCGAGCTCAAAAAGGCTAGCCCTTTATCCTATACAAGTTGCCCTTTATATCTAATAAGCAGCATTTCTAGGAGAGCTTTCTCAGACCTATCATATTTCCTGGATTTTTTAGCGTTTCATGTCCATTAATCATGTGAATTTTCATAACAGTGCATTTCCCATTCCACTGAAGATAATGGAATGAGATTTCCACATAATTTACTGGAAATTAGGCTGCAATTCTCAAAAGTAGAGAGAATTGCTAATCACAAAAAGCTTTGTGTCCGTAATGATAGGTGGAGCATCCACCCGAAATTTAAGATATTTCCTACATTCTAAACAGTAATTCTAGAAGAACGATTAGCAACATTATTTTCTGCTGTGAAAATCTGCATACTCAAGTAGAGACAATGATTTTGAGGATTTACTTTATCACGATATTCTGATTCTAGATATTTGTGGAGATGTCATGGACAGTCTGACATTGCTATTATAGTTTGCCATGTTTTCAAGTCTTTTGTGGACACTATTAGGATTTGTAAAGGAATCTTTGAACAAGATAAGTAGAGATTTGATATCATGGCGTGGTTCTTTTAAGCTTTTGTGTTGTGTTTTCTTTCCAGAAGGTATTGGGCAGATTTGGCCTGAAGAAAACCTGCTGCTTTTGACAGTATCTTAAGTGGCGTAAATGGATTTTAATTGTAAAGAGAACTAGCAATGTTCATCTTACCAAAAAGCTGGTTTTCACTGGAAAATGGAAGCAAAGAAACGTTTTTAAATGAAACACATACCTGGTGTCCAAATTGCAAGAAGATAAGAGCATGGGTCATCTGGCTCTCTAGCTTCCAACTGTCATTTATTCATATGTTAGATAGTTAGATAGCACACTTTCTTCATATGTATTGCTGATATTTGGAGAAAACTCCACAGATAAAATAATATATATAAAACGTTATGGGGAAAGCGATACCCACCCTTCTTAAAAGTGGGTGATCATCTGGAAGCTCATATCTGCAAGTGTGGAAGAATATATTTAGCAAGACTGTGAGGCGAATATAAAATCCTAGTTCATATGTTGGTTCCTGTTATTTAATATTCTACACATTCAAATAGTTAATTTTCCTGTTTGTGCACACTATGAAAAAATAACTATTTTGAGAGGACTTGCAAACGATGTCATGAAAATAATATAGCCCATGTGTTGATTCCTTGATACAAGTAACAGGGAAACTTACACTCGATGCTCAGTCCGGAGTCGACTAACATTCTTCAGCTTTGGTATGGGTATTGAAGCAGCCTCAGGAGATAAAGTAACTAAAGCCTTTGAAATTGCACCTGAATTTGTATCTTCTAAATCCAGCATATTATCTTCATATACCCGCTGTATGTGTAATGCTAGCTGATCAAAGTTCAGTTTTATAACTGGTATTTCATCAGGGTCTGTATAAGCACATTCCTCAACTATAGTATTGGTATTTTCTATAAACTCAGGTTCTGGTGTTGTTGGTTCTTCGATGATTGGCTCACACTTATGATCCTCAGGGTCTGATTTTAAGAGCTGCAATGGAAGCACTTCAGCAGGCTTTTCTATGTTCACATCTTGCTGTATAGTTGGCAAAGGTAGTGGAGTGCTTGGTGCATTTTCGTTTTCCTTATAAGGCAGTGTCAACATTGGATTTATGTCGGAAGATGACTCCTTTGTTGAAGTCAGAAGTAATCTTGCGCTGATAAAGATGGCATTAACACAAATAGTTAGAAACAATGGAAGGCTGGATAAAATAATAATATTCAATGTAAATTGATGTGCTAATTGTACAAGTTTAAGATAAGTCACAAATATAATAGCTTTTATCATGATTTCAAGCCCATGACAGTATGATGTCCCAACCTGGTGAAAGCACTTGCAAAGTGCTTACAATCACATCGCATTGGACAGGCATTGCAGTTTGGTCTACTTTTTGTACAAAAAACCTGAGGATGAACATGAAATCTTTACAATACAAATTATAGCGATAAACAAGTTTGTCAACATAAGATATAGCAGTAATCAATCAATAATTTTACTAGAGACTAACTATAAATATACAAAACATGGAAGTGTGTGGAGCTTATTTGTGAAAGCTTTTGGGGTGTATTACAATGTTCGCGGCATAGCAACTTAAGTCCTTTAATGATTGTGTTAAATATTGTAGCTCGGACACGTGTTCTAGCCCATGTAATTTTTTCCTAAGTTCCACCTAAGGGAAATGTCTTAATTAGGTCAATTAATGATTTTTAAATATTTCCTAAGTTAAAACTTATGGAAAGTGGTTAATTGATTGATATTAGTTGAGATAAGATCTATTTACCTCTAGAAGCTTCAATTAAGTTGATATTAGCCATCGGTTGGATCAAGTTAACTTCTAATCTTGGCCATTCATTTATTAGTGAGGGATTATAAAGGGAAGTCGATGGATAGCATTGGAGACACATCGGTGTTGAATTTCTGTATGTTAAAATTGGCAACTAGGGCCAAACTCCATGTGGGTCATCTTATTCATCACTGATAATATTTTTATTAGATTCCTGTCGTCAAGAGGTGTAGGATTGATCTAAAGATCATCTGATTCCAATAAGTATTTATGGGGATATGAATTTATTTTGACTATGGAATAATTATCAAGCCGACCTACAACTCATGTAGGCTCAGAAGCCCAACAGTCGCATCTATTCAAACATCAACAGTTGTGTATAAATAAAAGAGGACTTTTCCTCATTTGCACTCACTCATCTCATCACATCTCTCTCTCTCCTACGCAGGAAAGAGGCTCTTCTCTACTACGCAGAAAAGAGACTCTCTTTCACACATGTGGAAGGAAGGACACAGTTTTAAGGGCAGCAATTGCAGAACCAAAGTTTGACCAGCATTGAACCGGAGACTCTCTCCTCAGAACTGCATTGTAGGTCCATCTGGATCTTCTTTTAAAGCCACATTTTTTGGTGGTGGAATCAAGCTGATCTGACTGTCATTTTGCGAGATATTGTTTGCCCTAGTTTTGGAGATATTTCATTGGTGCACCAACGAACAATAAGAGGGAGCGAAAATAGCCAGATAGATATCAGGTATTAGTAGCTCAGGATAGGAAGCCCACCAGTTTTCAAGAGGCTGCTCAATATCAGGTTTGGCCGGATGCAATGGTAGAGGAGTACAACTCCATAATGGTGAACGATGTTTGGGAGGTAGTGCCAAGGCCTCAAGACAGATCGGTGGTAGGTTCGAGATGGATCTAAAGGATTAAATACACTGCAGAAGGCAGTGTGGAAAAATACAAAGCCATGTTTGTGGCTAAGGGGTATGCTCAGAAGGAAGGAATTGACTACGAAGAGACCTTTGTCCCGATAGTCAGGTATACATCTATTAGAATTGTGATATCTCTTGCAGGACAGATGGGATGAGAGATTCATCAGATGAATGTCAAAACAACATTTTTGAATGGGGTGATAGAAAAGAGGTATACATTGAACAACCAGAACGCTTTGAGACACATGAGAAGAAGTCTCATGTATGCAGATTGAAGAAAGCCTTGTATGGGTTGAAACAGGCACCTAGAGCATGGTATGGTCGAATTGATTGCTACTTGCAGAAGATAGGATTTGTCAAAAGTGACGCAAATCCAAATCTCTACTATCTGGTTGTAGTGAATGAGCCTCTAATCCTAGTATTATATGTGGATGATCTCTTCCTGACAGGATCATTCAGGCTCATCGGGGACTACAAGAAGAATCCGGGCACAGAATTTGACATGAAGGATTTGGGACGAATGCATTATTTCCTAGGCTTGGAAGTTTGGCAATAGAAGGGGGAGATCTTTTTTGGGCAAGGGAGAGATGCTACAGAAATTCTGAAGAGATTCAAGATGGAGGATTGTAGACCCATGGCTACTCCAATGATCACCAACTGGAAGAAAATTGATGCATCAAAAGACAAGAACGTCTATTCCACCTTATACAGGCAACTCACAGGGTCCCTAATGTATCTGGTCAATACCAAACCAAACATTTGTTACGTTGTCAACACCCTCGATCAGTTCTGGGTGGAACCAAAGAGGGGGCACTGGCCAACAGCCAAACATGTTTTCAGATATATATACAGGGAACAATCAATTATGGACTCTTGTACACGAGGAGTAAGGATATCAGATTGAGTGGATTTACTGCTGTAGATTGAGCTGGAAATTCAGTTGATCGGAAAAGTACCTTTGGTAACTGTTTCAACATTGGATCAAGAATGACCTCTTGGTGTAGTAGGAAACAGAAATTCATAGCTCTGGTGCTCAGTTGAGGCAGAATATATCGCTGCAAGCACAGCTTTGTGTGAGGACATATGGCGTAGAAAACTACTTGTGAACCTATTCAGAAGAAAGATGGAGGCGACTAGGATCATGTGTGATACTCAGAGTTGCATCAAGCTCTTTGAGAATCCAGTTTTTCACGATTGGTCAAAGAATTTTGATATCCAGTGTCACTTTGTCAGAGACCATGTCCAACGAGGAGCTGTATAGTTGAGCTACATTCCTACAGGAGGACAGGTGGCATACATCCTCACTAAGGCCCTTGGAAGAACAAAGTTTGATTATTTCTAGGAAAAGATGGGGATGATAAAGAATCCATTTCAATAGCAGAAATGGGAGTGATGTTGTAGTGCTGTAGCAGTCAGCAGTGGCACGATGCAGCGTGATGAGAAAAGGTTTCAGTGCAGATGCAATTTTGTGAAGAAGGACCAGCTACAGCACGGATGCAGAGGGAGCTAACTTATGGATGCAACAGTGGCAGAGGCAGAGCCATGGGCAGCAGTATAGGATGCATCAGTGCAGACGATGTTGGGCATGGGGGCCTAGCATCAACACAAGTACTGGTGCCATATAGTCAAAGTGATGCTTGGTATGGAGTATTGCTAGAGCACAATCCTCGCTAAGAGGGAGTGTTGATTTGAGGTAGCATCGAATGTGCTCTAGCCATGAAAATTGGTGGAGAGGCTAAAGCACATGAGATCTCCAAGACCCAAAAATGGTTTGGACATATTCTAACCAGTTTGGGAGATATTAAAAGAATTAATATTTTGAATGGAGTTTGTAAGTCTGAACTGAGGAAAAATAAAATATTAATGGGTATTAATATAAAACTGAGTTAGAAGGTTCCAAAAGTCACGTATCAAGCCAAATCTAATCTTAGCCATTGATTAGAGATTTAATCTCGGTTGTTGAAGGACCAACGGGAAAAGTATAAGAAGAGGTTTGAGGGTCAGTTGGAAAACACATTGAGGGAGACCGATCAGTTCAATTTCTGGAGCAGGGTTAGCTGAGAAATTCAAACTAGTGGTCTGGAGAGCAGCGAGAGGTAGCGAGTACGAACAACAACAAAAAAACGACGTAACGACCCATCTATAAATATAAAGAATGCAAGAATAATAGCAGGTATACAGTACATGCATATGATAGCTACATATGTATGTGCCGCATACACCGCGCTAGTATTTTATGCTAAATTGATTATAAGTGCTAAATACCATGACACTTCTTTGAATAGAGGTTCTACTCATTCATCAATATTACTTAATGTATGGGTAGATCTTAAAAGAGGATCATATAAATTATATATTCCAGATTATTGATAAAAATTATATTAATAAATTAATAAAATAAACTTTTAAAATATATACAAGTAATTAATTAAAAGGGGCTCTAAGTATAAAGTTATAATGTTATATTAAATCATGATGTTTATAATGTTTAATGTGATATATTAGATCATGATGTTTATAATGTTTAATGTGATATATACGATATAATGTGTATATTAAAGAATATTTTAATAAAAATATAATATGATTTCAAAACATAAAACTTATACATTCGTGACCTTTAAAAGAGACAAGGGGGCTGATACGTGACAAGGAGCGTGTCACCAGCAAACAGAGCGGTGGGCTACAGATGGAAGAGCGGCCACCGCCAAACAACAGGATAAAACCACGGGACAATGATTTGGAAAAGGGGAGAAAAACGGAGGGAAGAAAAGAGGAACATCATGTACGGAAATCATTCAGAGGAAGAGCTTGAGTTGTTCTGAGGTTCTGGGCACGGGGGAACAGTCGGTTTCTATTAAGAAGCTTACTGGATTGAGCAGCCAGGTCCTGCTTAGTTTGGCTGGTTGGATTCGGTCTTTTGGAAACTGTAGCAACGCAGCTGAAGGCATATTCAATTGCAGGGGCATAGCATATTCAACCGCAACGGCATAGGTAGGTACCTCAGCAGTGCTGTTAATTGATTTTGTAAGATCTCAGGAAATTGTTTACAGATTCATGATATAAATCCCTTATTGTTTTTGCATTTGTTTCTGGTCTTTACAAACAATGCAGAGGTTAGAGAGGCAAATGCATAGGCAACAGAACTGCGCAATCACTGAAGGGCCTGCGTGGGTGACGCGGAGAGGCTTAGTGCTGACATAGAGAAGTAGGAGCTAACGCATGGGCTAGCAAGCCTGATGCCGAGACTGCGAGAAGTGATGGAGAATTTGCTCTCTATTGGGCAAGCCAGTTTGGCACCCAGTTGTTTTGAAGAATTGCTGAATAATAAAATCCTCCTCTGCTGCACTGGTTTTCCTGCATTGGGTTTTTTCGGGGACAATTGTCCAAAATATCTGTGTTGATGTGGTGGATTCTTGTGCATGTGTTTGTTTCTATATTATGGTGTGATATCTGCAACAAAATTTATTTTAATGTTTATTGAAGGGTTTTCATAAATAACTTATTGGGAAATAAGTAGGTAAAATAAATCAGTTGTTGCAGTGATAGAATTTTCACATAATAGAGGATCCAAAGATGTTTGTTAACAAGGAATCAGGATAAGTCTAGTGTATACCTCCCTATGAACAAAAATTCTTACACATTCATTCCTAGACATGAATTTTTTGCCCCCATGATTGCGTCTTCCGAAAATCCCAAAGAAGATGTAAATGAGGAAAACGTTGAATTTAGGGAATGGAGGATTTTCAAGAATGAGCATGTTACAGCGTCGCTCGAACATGGAATTTGGGTAGTTTACTTTGATAGGGCTTGTTCTAAGGTAGGGTTAGGGTTGGTGTTGTCATTCTCTCTCCCTTTGATGAATATTTGATGTTTTCCTTAGGACTCCCGTTTGTTTGTACCAACAACGTGGCCGAATATGAAGCCCTATTGTTAGGCCTTAAAGCTGCGCAAGTAAAGAAGATGCAACAATTGTTGATCATAGGTGATTCTGACTTTGCTGTTTCGCAAATCAAAGGAACTCTCAACACCAAGCATCAAAGACTGAAACCATATAAAGAGAGAATCACTCACATGATAAGGGATTTCAAAGAAGTTTCCTTCCGAGTTGTCCCTCGATCCCTCAACTATATGGTCGATGCCCTAGCTGTGGTAGCGTCTACCTCTTCAATAATTGGCAACAATACCTTAAAACTAGGAGCGTGTGTGCTCGACACCATTTACAGAGCTTCCATTCCTAACTATAAAGACCATTGGCATGTTTTTGAAAATGACAATGAAATGAATGATTTCCTTCAAAATTATGAAGAATTTGTCAAAAGGACCGAGGATCTAATCAATGAGCAACATTTTGATAGGGATGATCACAACATGACCATGCTTGATAGTCATGATTCACTTGATACAATGGACCTCAACCTTGGAACTGAAATCTCCACTCAAATAGTTAATATTGGGAAAGGGGTATGCAAAAAAGAAAGGAATGAACTCGAGAAATTGCTAAGGGAATTCAAGGATGTGTTTGGTTGGTCTTAAGATGATCTTAAAGCCTATAGTCCCGAGATCATACAACAAACCATCTTTCTCAAAGGAGCAAAATCTGTGATGAATCCCAAGCTTGCCCCCTTCGTCAAAGGAGGACTCCAAAATGTGGTTGATGTTGGGATTATTGCTCCCATACGACATTCATCCTAGATTTCCAATCCTGTGATCATTGGATCACAAAGACTGGAAACATTAGGATGTGCATCGATTTTAGGGATCTTTACGAAGTATGCCTAAAGGATTACCCATTACCAAATATGGAAAATATATTGCAAAGAATAAGCAGGTCACAAATGATGTCATTTTTGGATGGTTTTTCTGGGTATAATCAGGTTATTGTGAAGGACGAAGATAGTCTGAAAACTGCCTTCACCACACCATGGGGAACTTATATGTACCTGAAGATGCCCTTTGGTTTGCTCAACGTCGGGTCCACTTTCCAAAGAGCCATGGATTTCACTTTTAGTGACTATATCAAGATGATTTGACCATGGCTTCCAAAGCAAGAAAAGATCATTGCAAGCATTTGAGGAAAGTATTCGAGAAGTGTAGGCAATACAACATATCCCTCAATCCGAAAAAGTCTGTCTTTGGGGTCGACCAAGGTAAATTGCTTGGGCATGTGGTGTTTAAAGACGGGATCAGCATTGACCCTGAGAGAATCCAGGTAATCAAAGATATTCCTCCCCCAAAGGACAAACATGCCCTAAGATCATTCTTTGGCAAAATCAATTTCGTGTGAAGATTCATGCCAATTTTGCAGAGATCGTCAAACCCATAAACAAACCCATAAACAACTTCTTGAGGAAAGACACTCCTTATATATGGGATCATACAAAGAGTAGTGCCTTTGAAGAAATCAAAGAAAGAGTTATTTCTGCTCCTGTCCTTGCTAGCCCTGATTACACCAAGCATTTCATTATTTACTGCAGATTTTGTTGTCTGTAGTTACAGGGAAGCAGGTTGGTTTGTCCTGTAACCGCACTAACTAGTAACCCAAACTTGAAAATAACTCTAGAAGTTGTTGGCATATTTTCTCTACATTGAATTTGAGTACTAACATCCCATATCTAATATTATTTGGAGTAGTGTTTTGTTGTTTTTAGTTTTTTGTTGCATACTTACAGAAATCAGTAAGACAAGCCTCATAATCAACTCCTGCACTTCTGTAAAGTTTTGTAGATGTTTTATGCTAAGAGCAATTTCACTTTTCTCACAGCAATCATACAAGTAGTTAAGCAAAATGCAGATAGAACATATGAGCAGATCTTACAGAAGACAAATCAGAAACAAGAAAAATGTGTGTGTTCGTTTCGGCGGTCAACAGGATGCTTCAACCAGCAAAGTCTCCTTTGGTCAGCCAGCCCAGCATGTGTCACAACAACCCTCCAACCAGTAGATGAGTCAACCCAAGTCAATTCTACAAAAATCAACGCTGTCCTGAAAAGTCAACGCAGGGGCAGCAAGCTAAAAGTCAACGCAGCAGCAAAACGGTCAACCCTTTGACCTCGATTTTTGTGCCAGGCAGTACGGCCTTCAAAAATCGAACCTTCCACAAGTTTTCAGCTTGATTGGACCAAGCGTTGACCAAAGTCAACGCTGGTCAAACTTTCTACGAAACCCTAGCAGCAGAAAATCGTACTGCAGCTCAGCCGTACGGTCTGTCCTCTTCGTACTCTTTAGGATGAGAGAGGAAGATGTGAGTTGTGGTGTGATGAAATTCTCTCCAACTTTTCCTGTATTTATATCCATCAATGAGGGTGTGTGACACATCTGTTGGGCATGTGAGCCTACATGACAAAACTGGCTGACCTTGCACATATAAT
>APFE030872424.1:0-25450 GCA_000404065.3 Pinus taeda
TTTCCAACTCTGAATTGTGGTGTTTGCTCACTGTTGTGGGCCCCGATCTGACCCTAATAACCCAGGCCCTCTAATATCCATAGTTGCAACCTTTTTGAGGATTATAGATGTTATGAGCCATCGCATAATCTTCCGTTCACTACCCACAGTGGCCACAATCATCCCGTCACACAGGAAAAATTGGACCAGTGATAATGGAAGTATAAATTTGATCTTCAACCGAATGAGAGCAACTCTTACCTTTACCTTTACAGGATCATATTAATAAATAGTTTGGAGCTAAAGAAGAAACAGGGATAAATTTTGAAGGCTCATGAACAATTGAATTTGTAATGTTGCGGGAAGAGAACTAGTTTATGCTGCAAGAAGCTACAAAGTTTTTTAAGTAATTTCGACTTATAAATCATATCATTTTTAAAGTAATTTCTACTTATTTTACCCTCATTGTTGCGTCTTCGAGACTGAAGACCACATTATGATATATCCTTTTTTCAGGGAGAAAAAGCTCGATAGTATTATATAAGATATAGAACGGGGAAAATATTACATCATAGCTGAGAAATAGGTCTGACCAATCTGAAAACAATAGACTCTAGAAAGGTCTAATCCGATAATATCCCCAATATGGCTAATAGTCAGATATAAGACAACATTATACATTATATGGAGATACAACACAACAATAGGATGATGGAGGATAAAATGCCACATCATCAAAATTCCAGGAAATATAGGATCGATTTATCCACCTGCAAGACGAAACAGTGGCAGATACAAAAATACAGAATTGAAAACAGGAAAGACATACCTGGGCTTCTGTAAATAAGTTATGTACCAGGGAGAGAGAATTCCTGAATGGGAAATCTTTCTGCTTCAAATATTACCTCCATATTCCAAATGCCTGGTTGAGAGAGTAGACCCTTCTTGGATAAAATATCGGCCTGGACATTTTGTGATCTATAGATATGACGAATAGAATATCCCTCCATCTTCCTCCACATAGCCATGATTCTATTCATCCAACTGTCAAGACGATGTTTTTTTATATGGATCTTCTCAGTGACATGGTCAATAATGACTTTGGAGTCTCCATAAATATGAAGAGTTTGTATATTTAGAAAATGACATATGGAAAGAAGACCAGCCAGAGCCATAGCCTCTGCTTTTATATTGGTGCCCATTCCTTCGTTCCAGCAAATTTCATATTGCAGATTATCCTCCATAAAGATATGAACACCACAACTGCAGATATCATTTTGAGCTGCCCCGTAAAAAAAATCTCTTGGAAAAACCATATGATCTGGAGAAAGATCTGCACGATTTGACTTATTACTCTATGTAGGATTTGTTAGGATAGAGTCGATGGATGATACTATGTCTTCGAAAACTACCATGAAGGGATCCTTTCTGTCCTGAAAAAAAATGATATAATTCCTCCACTTCCATATAAAATAGATCACAAGAATGATGACAGGCCTCCATGTAGCTTTTTGACAACTCCACCAAAGAAAAACCTCTATTATAGAAGCATGAGAAATATAGGGGAAACCAAAATGTGCAGCTAGGCGACGCCAAAGTTGCTGAGATAAATGACATTGAAAAAACATGTGAAAATTGTTTTCTTCAGTAGATTTACATGCATAACAATATCCAGGACCATACACTTCTCTTCTATAAATTATCCCATGTCAAATTTTTCTTATGGAATACCAACCATGAGAATATGATGTTTTTTTGAGGACAACCAGTCTTCCAATGGATAACTGGAAAAAAGAGATGTGATTGGTCACATTTAACACTGATAAGGTTTGAATAGATCTCCTTAACACTTATAGGCTCCATTCCACATTTGCCTCTCCAAATGAGGACATCATCATCCAACATGCGACAGAAACCGCAGTTTCTCAAATAGCCCATAACCTACTCCCACTGTCGTGCTAGTTCACCAAACATACCCATACATGTGGAATCCTTCCAAATTGGTATAGGGCGCTGCCATGCTGCAATAAGCTTGTTCCAAGTAAAGAAACCCTTTCTATGAAAGAAGTTTATAAGTATCTTAGAAATATTGATGTAACCTCCTCCTCCCATAATCGGATCAATGCCTATAAGGATCTTATTCCCAATTTGTAAGCTCCAGACCAAATTTTTTAGGAAAATAGTTTCAACCTTACGGAAACTCATCCAGATTGCAGAACCATAACTAACCCCAATCTTTCCCATTCTGAACCAGAATGAAATATCTTTGTTTGCCATATATTTTTTCTTTATAGTCATGCTCCATGGCCCATCCCCAAAGACACCGCTCCAAAGAGACTTGCAAATTAATGCCTTTCTGAAATTCCTCAGGTTGAGAATGCCGCAGCCTCCTAACTTCTTTGGTAAGGAAATATCAGATAATTTTGTTAAATGATATTTCCTTTTCTCTGATTGGCCTCCCCAAATAAAATTTGCAGTAAGTTTGTTTATCATATAGATGATGCTCGCAGGGATATAGAATAGATGAGTCCAATATACAGCTAATTGAACCAACACTGATTGAGTTAGCACAAATCTACTTGCCATGGAGAGACATTTATATTCCCACCCAGAAATCCTTTTATAATATCTGTCCAGAATCCAGAGCCAATCCGATTTTGAATATCCCTTAGCTTTTAATTGCAACCCAAGATATTTCATCCCATCTTTGATGGATCTCGCTTCAATCCCATATAAAGAAGTTAAAAATTCAATAAGATCCATGTTAACATCATTATGATAAAAGGATGATCTGGATTCATTAATATGCAAGCCTGTAGCTTTTTGAAACTGATCCAATATGTCATGGAGACATATCCAAGTAAGTTTGCATAGCATGCCAAAAATAAGGATGTCGTCCACAATTAAATTGTGAGATATAAAATTGTTCCTGCATATCTTTAGAGGGTGACATCTATCTTCGAAGACCGCCTTGTTAATGTGGAGACTTAATGCGTCCATGGCCAATATGAATAATAATGGTGATAAAGAACATCCCTGGCGAAGTCCTCTAGCAGTCGAGAAATAAGAGGATGGAAAACCATTTATAATGAGAGCATAATTAACATTATCCATGCATGCCATGATCCAACTAATCATTTTGGAATTTAGACAATTTTTTGCAAAGAGACATCTCATGAAACCCCAGTCAAGGTAGTCATATGCCTTTCTAAGATCAATCTTCAGAATGACAGCTTCACTTTTAATTCTATGCATAGAGAATAAACATTCATGTGTATTTGCAACAGCATCCAGAATATTCCTTCCTTTAAGAAACCCATGCTGGTCCTTAGATAAAAATCTAGGGAGGGTGTGCTTAATTCTCCCAGCGATGATTTTTGAAATAATTTTAAAAGAAATATTGCATAGAGATATAGGCTTGAATTCCTGGAAAGAGGATGCATCCGGATTTTTCAGAATGAGAGAAATTAGAGTAGAAGATATGAGCTCATGAATATTACCTGTTATTCGAGATTCCTCGACCATCCACAACAAGTCTGTGTTAATGAGGTCAAAGAAATAAATAAAAAATTCAATCGTCTACCCATCCGGGCCTGGACTCTTGTCTTTCTCAAAGGATTTCATGACCCCCAATAGTTCCTCTTCTGTTAGTTGCTGGAAAAGGGATTCATTTTGAACTGCATCAAACATTTGAGGATATAGGTCAATCCCCCAGATAATGTCCTCAATCCTACCATCACCAGTTCTTCTATATTGATTTTCAAAATATTTGACCGCCTCATTAGAGTTGTCTTGCTGCGAGTGGAGAAAGCCCCCCTCCCCATCATTTATCTTCCAAATAGTGTTTTTTTCACGTCTAGAATTTGCAAATCTGTGAAAAAAAATTGTGTTCATATCTCCTTCTTTAAGCCAAATGGCAAGGCTTTTTAGCCTCCATGAGGCTTCTTCCGAATCCAGAATGTTCTGTTTTTTCCTCTCTAGTTCTTTAATATGACATCGCAATTGAAATGGAAGCGAATGTGCAACAAAAACACTAGATATCCTATCTAGTTCCTTTTGAATATCCTGAAGATCTTTCTGATGTTCTAGTATTTTCCAATATTGCCATTCCTTGACAATCTTTCTGATAGAAGATAGTTTATCAATGAAAGACATAGTAGAAGACAAATAGTCTAGAGGAGGGGAATCTTTCCAGGATCTTTTTATGAGCTCATTAAAATTAGGATCCTCTAACCAGGTTCTATTAAACTTGAAAGGATATCCTTTCCTAATACCCTGCTCCTTCCATCTAAGAGATATTGGCCTGTGATCCGATATAAAGAAATTTTCAATGAAAGACTTTGGAATACCAAGATGATCAATGATGCCAACATGTAATATAAATCGATCTAATCTTTTAGCTATGTAGGCCCCGTCTATTCTACCATTATCCCAAGTAGGCTGTATCCAGGATGGGCATATATCAATAACTATAAGGTTCCGGCACATCATCTCATTTTTTATACGATTAACAAGTGAGTCTTCTCTCCTACCATTTCCCCATACTTCTTCAGAATTTAAAGTAATATTCAGGTGCCCCGCAATCATCAAGGAATCTATGTCAAATAATTCAGATGACAATATTTTTTCCCAGAAAGGAAGCCTGTCCTTGCTTGGGTCGTAAATATTCAATATATTAATGGGGTCGTCATATCCCCGGAAAAGAGCAGAGATGAGGATACCAGCAAAACATTTAAATGCCCTGACTTTAATCCAATCTGGGTCCCATAGAACCGCCAGTCCCCCAGACAGACCATTTGCCTCAGAAGCAACAATATGCCATGAAGGAAACATTCTTCTGAAATAGGCAATAGAACCAGTGGAACTATGCATAGTCTCCTGAATAAGGATAATTTTAGGATGGGCCGAGTGAAAAAAGTTTTTTAGGGACAAGAATTTATGGTCTGCCCCAAGACCCATGATATTCATGGAAAGAATGCAATTCATGATGGGCCATGCTCGGGCATGCTTGCTCTAAGAGGCCCGTTTTCAGATAGGTCAATGATGGGAACTTCAGTAAGGGAAAGGTCACGGATCGCAATGTCGGATGTATCCATCCTACCCCTGGAACGCCTGCTTCCCCTGTTATTTTTCCTACGCACAGTAATATTCTTTGCTGAGTTTGGACTGATATGAGGAGAAATAGACTTCCTAGGTTTGTGAATCATAAGCAGATGAAGTTCAAGAGAATTTTTACTCAGAAGGTAATCAAGGTCACTACCCACTGAATTAATAGGGGAGGAAACAAGGGAGTTAAGGGGGGTGACGGATACGAATGGCACTTTCCCTTTATCAAATTTATGTTTATGGGAAGGGGAGGAAGATGGAATATATGTAACATGGGAGGCCGAAGGAAGATCATGTAAGGGGTGGGGGATGGGATTTTGGGGAGGAATTTCTCTATCAGTAGGAGGCTTGGGGGGATGTATGCATAGATAATTATAAACCTTCTGACAAATAGGGGAAGTCGACCTTCTTGAGTTACAGGGTAATTTGCTATGGGGAATAGAATTCATATTAGTGGGGGAACCCATATTATCATCCTTTACTAGGAGATATTGATTATAGGAAACCTTTTAGGCATGAGCAGTCTCAATGTGAATATTGCCCGAAGCGGCAGGAGAATTACCAATAGGGGAGGATAAATTAGACATCCCTGAGAAAGGAGACCCCAGCTTTCGATCATAATATGTAGATTTAGATTTCACCTGATTCCGCCTACCATGAATATTATGTTGATGCGAACGAGGACAATTTTTGATTAAATGACCAGTTCGATGGCAAGCAAAACATCTGAAAGGGACCCCGTCACCCCCCAGAAATCAAGTCTCTGATTAATGCTTAAGTTACCCCATGATAATTCTATGTGATCAGGAAAACCACCTCTATATTCTTTTTCAATAAGAATCCATGCCACACATTTATCTTTCTCCCTGAGACATTTTGGGTCCACATAAACACATTTCCCTATAGCATTACCAATCTCAGTAAGAGTTTCCTTAGACCAAAGCTCAATAGGAAGCCCAGCAAGCTTGACCCATATCAGGTTGTTGGAGGGGGTGTTCCACAAAGGATTGTAGCCAATATACCATTTGTGAAGTGCAAGGAAACTTTTTCCATGGACCCATGGAAGTTTCTGAATGATTTCCAGATCTTCCACACTTATGAAGTGAAAGTTGTACCAATCTTTCATGAGTTTTGCAATTTGAGGAACATAACCCAGTAAAAGTTTCACTGAAAACCAAGCCATTTGTGAATCTGACTGTCATCCATTTCAAGAAAATGCCATTGACCAATCAGAGCCCTGTCTTGAAGACCAGCTATGCGGTCGGAGAGGAAGACACTGTCAAGGTTTATAGTAGAAGGTGGAGGGATAGTTTTAACAGGACGATGATTGATTTTACATCTCATGGATGGGTCGCCACTTTTAAATTCTTGTTGCGCGGGAACCTGCTGGTCATGCTCTCGTTCATACTTCCTATCCAGCATGTCGCCAACACCTTTCCCACAGTCTGGTAGAGAGGTGTGGGCCAAATCCTCAGCGAGCGTGGACTGCCAATCACAAGAACGGATGGCAGTCCCGTGGCATGCCTCGGCCAGAATAGTGGCTTGTATCATTGCAGACGTGGCTGATGCATCCGATAAAGGGCCCATCTTGACCAAAGAGGAAAATGGAATATACGACCCACGCCTTGACTCAGATAGTATAACGAGAAATCCAATACTGATTTCCCCTAGATTTAATCGTAAATAGAAACTGACAAACTTTGAACATTCCTACAAGGATATTACAGCCAAGAAAGGGATAAGAAGGATCACGTAGGGTGAAGACTGACAGGCGAAGCCTCGAGAAATTAAAAAAACACACTTTCCAGGAAAAGTCTAGGCTCAAAAGGACAAGTATTGTCAGGCAATAAATGATAAATGATGTTAGCAGCAGGTAGGTAAGGCAAAAAGATGAATATTCAAATTAACGGCATCTACAAATGGCAAAGAGTCTGACAGGTCCCATCTAAAAAAAATTCCCCGATAAACCCGAAAATCAAGCGACCAAACATTTTTTGAAAAATCTGGTCCCAGAAAATGAGGACAGCCGAGAAGCCGAGGTTTTCCAGCCCGAAAAAAATAGTGACAGAAGAGAGAGGGCAAGAGGCTCAGATAGTGCCAAAGATCAACACAAAATAGCAAATAACCATAAAAATTATGAGAGACCAGGAATATTTAGACAGCAACATATACACCCCTTACAAGTGCACCACCAGTAACCCAATATAAATCTAAAGTCAACGCATGGCTTAGAGATGATGCAGATATCAGATGGTCTGGTAGTAAATTTACTGGGAAGGTTTGAAAGGAAAGTTATAAAACCTTACGGGAATCTGTAAAAATATAAAGATGACATTTGCCAGATCCCGCACCAATATCATCTACCCTAGAAATAGAGTAGGTTGATATAAACCTGTTCTCTTAAATTCATACGAGCAAAACTAAGAAACCATGTAACTCCATTTAGACAGACTTTCACTATATCAGAGACATATGTACTAAGAATATAGCCAGGAGATTATTTAGGTAAACTTAAGCATCCTTATCAAAATAGATATTTTAACAGAGAAGATAGTCAATTGTATGACCAGGTGTACTTCTTACCTCCTTTGTTGGTGTTGTACTTCCAGAGCCGAGCCTCCCCGAGAGAGAAGAAACACCCTTTTCCATCAGCCGCATGCCGCTCCAAGACACAATAGCCTAGTTTTATGAAATCGACCCAAGATAATAATTGCATATAGTATCTGATGTAGGTGCAATGGAAAAAGAATACAGAGCGAGAGAGAATATGGAAAAAATGGATTATGTGACACTGAGCCTGGGTGACCCTCTCATCAGCTCAGAATGAAAGTCAAAAACTCGGCCAAAAGACCAACCCATATGAGCTACCCACTATTTACAGAGAGACAGAAAGAGTATGATGGGATTCGATACGTCCAGATTCATGAAGGATTGCATGTGGGACAGGTGTCGGGTGTTTAAGGAATACCATGACTGGGACAAAGATGACAAATGTGAGTAGAGTATGAATGATACGTGGTCCTAAAAGCTACGGGGAGACAGCAGTTGTTGCCTTCCTTTTAGATTTTTTAGGGTCATCTCTACCCGCCTGCTCAAATGCATACAACAAGTGTCGCTCCTTGACTCGACTTGTCTACCCGCATGCTCATACGTGTACAGCAAGTGTCGCTCCTCAACTCGGCTCGACTCGGAAGTCCCGGAAGAGAGCAATTAGATGTGCCATATGTTTACATTGGTCAAAATTATGATATATCCTTATTTGTCTTGGCTTTAAATAAGGTGTTGATCACTAGCAAAATGATATAATTGATCTTCTGAACTCCTAGGAACAACAAATTCATCAATGTATGGAGAGACATTGATTTTCAATGTGGGACCGTGGAGCCTAGATTGGGTCAATGACAAAAAATACCCTTATTAGAATTGTTTGACGAAATACGCATATGTGCTCCAAACATTGGAGGTGGAGTTTGTTGACTTGTTAGACATCCAATTCCATCATGCTTGAAAGTGCGATCAGATTGGGATACACTTCTGTAGGGTTACGAAAATAATTTAAGGGTTTTCACCGAAAGAGTGAGCAGATCACACAGAGTTTGGTTATTTCACTTCTTGCAAATATCTATAGATTTTTTTTAAACTAATTTCGACTTATAAATCATACTATTTTTAAGTAATTTCTACTTATTTTTATAATTTAAGGTTTTTCAGTTAAATGGAACAGGAACATACTAGTAGTGACATCACTGTCCAAGCTTTAGACTGACATCATTCATGTTTTCTACTCTTGCTCCTTTTTTATGATAAATAGCTTCTCAAACTCATCAAATGCCAATGCCTTCTCTGCAGACGGTAACAAAATGCAGCATTTATAGGGATTAAAACCTAAACATACAAATGTGAAGCAAAAAAACAATAGATTTTGAACCAAAGACCTGAGGTGTGTGTACTCCTCTCCTCTCTGTGTGGAAAATTGAAAATGTAGTGAATTTCCTCTTTGTGTGGAACACTGAAAATGCAATGAAGTTGAAAACAAAACATACCTTGGCGTAGTCAATGGACTGAAGATCACTTGGAGTGAAGATCATTTGGTGGGGTTCGATAACTCTAATTCGCAACTCTCTTAAATCTTGTTTTCACTCCCGCCTTGTGAAAAGTGAACATATACTACCTATTCTAGAACTTAAACAAAGGTTGGGGCTAGGATGGATTTTTAAATATGCTAAAATTTTCCCTCCTGAAAAGACAATAATTACATTATTTTATTTTATAGATACATTATATTATTTTCACTTAAATACATTATACATTATTGTATTTTCTCTTAGATAGTATGTTTTTAGTTGTATTTCATAAACTAACGCCTTTGGGAAGTTTTTTTTGTGTTTGAAAACATTTTTTTGCATATTTGACATATTTATCATAATAATAATAATAATTTAATTTTAGTATTATTGTTTTTATGCAAGTTTATGGAGGTGGACATACTCTATTTTTGGAATTTGAATGTGAGACCTCCTAGAAGGAAACATGTACTCTTAACTTGCTTGTATTGAAAATATTTAAGTGTTATTGCATATTAAGTGGGTGAAAACAAAAGAGAGTATATAGTAAGTCGTCTTAATAATTAAAAACAAGTGTTAGTTTCTTAAAAGTCATATGACAAATTTGGAAGGAGTAGGGTATGTACCCTAGGTTAAATATATTCAAATTATTGTGTATATGGGTTTGTAAGACCCTATGTTTTTATCTTGATAAAATGGAGTCCTCTCTGAGTCACTCACATATTTTAGGTTTTCATAAGAAAAGTAGGTGTTTTTCCTTAAGATGTAAACATTTCATTTTAAATAGTGTGATGATGTGGTTTCTGCGAGGCATTAAAAGATGGAACGAGCATGCATATTTGGGATGTTAGTGTTATGTTCTACTCAAGGCATGGGTGCATGTCCAAGAAGACTCTAACAAGGGTTGAAGAGATGGAATAGTTAGAGGGGTTGGGGGTTGTGGTCTCACTTAGAGGTGTAGAAAAGCGAGTTATTCACCATGAGAAGTTGTGAATCTAACTTAAGACATTTGACAAATTGTAGAAAGGCAACTTGGCAGTGATACTAAGTGAACATTCTTTGATCAAATTTGATAGCCTCTCCTTTCGCTACCACTTTGCAAGATGAAGAAGAAATGTGAAATATATGTGCAACCCACTAAAGAGGTTGGAAAGGTTGTTGCAACATATATAGGTGGTTTTTTCATGTTGTAGGAGGTATTGGAACTTGGAAGGTGACCATTGGAGTATATTTCTCATGGGGTGTTAAGGAGGTGCAAGGATTTGATAAAGATTGAATTACACAAATCTAACAAACAGACCATATTGGATTAGAATAGTACTTTTTTTGGGCATCCAAAGTTGAAGGTGCATTTTATGGAGGTGTAGTCTAAGTGCTTGGGTGTGAGCCACATCTTATAATTATCTTGGACTTTTGGTGTGTGTTAGTGGTGTTAGTGCATTGTGTTTGATTAAGACTAGCTAGAATATGTTCCATCAAGGCAAAAAGCGCACAAGTTTTAGATGGCTTAACGATTTCACATTGTAAGGTGTGTTATTCCCTAGTTTTTAAGAGACAATTAGAACCATCTTAGAGTGTGATGGGTTGTACCATGGACTTAGGTCCACTTGCATGGGTTGAGGTGTAAAGGTACCCCATGAGTTGAGGAAAATGATTCCAATGCTTACCTATATAGAGTGTTGATGATATAAGATTAATGATTTTTTGTTGGGGAATGGAAGAGGAAGATATGAAAGGAGAAGCACTAAAATTTGTTGTAAATAAATCAAAAGGAAAAATGTCTTCTATTAGCAGGATTTTTCCTGTTGCCTATTCAATAGGACTAAATTTTAGTTGGATCTAGGGAGTTGGCCTCAAAATAAATGATTGGGTACTCTATAAATCCAAGACCTAACATATCCAAGATAGTCCATTAAATAGAATCATCTTGGAAAAAGGTTGCAAAGGCTAAGGTAAAAATATCCATTTTTAATGTGGGTTTTAAACCTTCCATTTGAGAATGCTAAAAAAAAGGTCATTGTCTTGAAAGGAAGTCCTTGATTCTACCAAAACCTAATTCCAATGCTTAATCCATGGTGTGATTATTTCTATTTGAGTTTAGCTTTGAACGTTGAGATCTATCTTTCGGTCCTGTTATCAATTTGTTGTTTCACTTATGCGTTGAGAAGGTATTAAGAGTTATAGAGGATAAGATAGTTATTTTCCAATACCCATCCTTTGAAACCCTGTAAAGAGATAGTGTGCCCCATTTTTTTCATAATATTTCAACCACAAGCTTTTCCTACAAGGATGCACTTGAAGGGAGGGTTTGTAAAAGAAGTGAAAAAAATTAAAATTAAAATTAAAAAAATAAAATAAATAAAAATCATGTTGAGTCAAAGGAGTGGTATAGATTACAGGTGTCTCTAAAGGTCTTGACAAAGGTAAAGGGGAATGGATTTTTCCTCCTATTGTAGTGCCTTCTATTCCACTATTCAAGGTGCTAAAGGGAACTAACTTTAAGGGTCATAGGTGAAAGCTCACAAAGATCTTAAAAATGAGAAGGTCGGTGTGATTTAGCATAAGATTGATTCTTCAATGGTTGACTTTTTGGGTGATATTTCACAATAAATGGAAATAATTGAAGCCCTACTACCTCTAGATTAAGTATATTATGAGAAAATGCTTCCTAAGATTCAAAGAGTCTCTCCATATTTTTCCCATGAGATCCATAGAACCATGTTCAAGTGTCGATAACTCGTGTTAAGATATCATCCTTGATTCAGGGCACATATACCTCTTCAACTCGTGGTGGAGAGTCTAACTAATTAGTAGGAAAGTTTATTCATTTAGAAGGTTGGGATCAATCAAGAATTCTCCCTCTCCACCCAACTCTATGATGAGGAGTTTCCATAATGGATTTATTATTGTAAAAAATTACAAATATTGGATTATCTTGAAGTTTGAGTGCTTGAAGTGATTGCCTCAACCTACAAATCTTTAAAGGAACTATGTGTTTTTCAATTAGACCCTTGTGGTCAAGGAACTGCAAAAGAGTAAGGCTTTATCATTATTTTTAAGGGGTTGGCCTAGCCTCACCTATGTACTAACTTTTTTTTTCAAATGAAAAATGAAACTTTGGTTATTGTTGCAAGAAACTAAATTTCTCTCTTCTCACTTGTTTATAATGTATATTCTTGATCCCAACAAATTGGATCATGTGAAAAGAAACCTCTACTTGAAGGTTGTGGAGAAATTGTTCAATATTGTAAAAGTTTACAACGTTTATCTTTCACTAACCTTCTCATGAACAAGGCCTTTCAAAGTATTCTAAACAAATACCTGGAACAATCAATGCCAATATTATCCCTCTTTATTGACATTCATGGAGGAATGATATTGTTGATAAAAAAAATAGGTCACACTTAGTAAGTATATTTGAGATATCAGAATGGATTGACACTGCGAGCTACCAATGAAATCCTAAGATTATAGAGAAACCAATGACCACTAAAACACTAATGAAGTGATGGGATAACTTCAAAATCATTCAAGCAATTTAGCTAGGGGTGGTACTCCACTTAGAGTTTCAAGTTGGTAGTTTAAGATTCATGGTCCTAATAAGAATATCATATGGAGAGGAATACAAAACCCATTTCTACAAGAATTGGATCCTTGTGCTCTAGGGATCTATGAAGGCAAAACCATCTTCAATGAGGTGGAGATCATACCCAACAACTTGTTCCATGCAATAGGTAAGTTCAAGAATCACTTATTTGGTTAATGTTTCAAATTATTTATGATCTCCTACCTATTGGATTGTTAAGTATATTCTTTCAACCCATTCCCTGACGTGTCCTTTGGTTTGGATGTAGAATTTATCTTGCAATCAATGTATTTTTTGCCAAAATATTTAGAATTTGAAGCATATTCACTACTATCCCAGGATTTGTAATGACGTTATTGCCCCACTCTATAATTATCATTGAGAAGGAGTGCCTCAGGTTCTCCTCCACAATTGTGGTTTCCTTGGAGTTGATTGGTAATAGATATATAACTAAGAATGGAATCTATATACATGCATATGGAGTTACTAAGCCTCATTGTTCCTTACAAGTCATACTTTGGACATGCCCTTTCTAAAATAAATAACGTATCAAACTACTCTATAAGGCCTCAACATTACCATGAATATTAGGATGAATAGATAATGGCCTCTTTATCTTATTTTTTGGGTGCACACACCTTCCATGATTTTGGTTACATCATAATTAAGGTTAGAGGGAAAAAATATTATCATTTAAAGATGGAACCATCCACAATGCATGAACTATTCTTGTATCTATTTAATTTATTTTTTAAGTGCTAATAATATTTCTTACATGAATTTGTTGAAATGTTGACATTACTAGAAATAAATTAGAGAGTTGCAGGAATAACGGCCCAAAAAAAGTAAGGAAATCGCAGAAGAGTAGCAGTTGTAGAGGGATGGCGGGAAGGATCATCTACAACCAAGCAAGAAAAGAGCAAGGAAATCTGAGCAATGGAGAAGGCGGAGATTGTGAGAAGGAATTGGAAATTCAGATTGTCACACAGAGATGAGTCAAAAGGAAGAAAGGAGAACCACAAATGGTTATTTTTGTTATTGATGTGGTTACCATTGTTGTTGCGGAGCTATGAGACTACTTTGCATCTATCATTCCATAAACCCGTGTATTTTTATGTTGAGAAAGAGGCCCTGAGCCTGATGTAAGGTATTTAGCACTCAATTAAATGATGAAGACTGACATTGGGACCATTGTGTGTTATTTGCATGTTATTCTGGCTCTTTAATATTTTTATGTATGCTCATATTTTAAGTAGTCTCTCTATTATATTATATGGCCTGTTGCGATTAGACTTCCTTGTAGAATGATTCAGTGTTCTTCGTTCTCGATTCTCTAATATGATTCTCCCTGATACTAGATCTCAAACCCCATCTAACTAAGGTTGCGACATGCTTCAAATGAGACTCCTTACCCATTCTGGGTAAGGTGAAAAAGATGGCGTTGTGCTAGAATACAACGAAGCCTTGTTGGCCCTTATGCCCAAACTCGTTGTCTCGAACTTGTTGCTATTTATGTGCCAACAAATGGTTATGTTTCCAGGACTTGAAATTCGAAAGGGGGTTTGGAATATGGTATAGAGGATCTTTAAGAAAGAACTACCAAACTGGTGGAATGCGCAAGTGGACCAGTTTGTTTCTCAGCAAGTTGAACTCCGCCGACGAACTATTGGAGAAGAAATCTTGTATTCAAAGCCGACTAGTGATCAGTACGAGATATTCTAGTGCAAGTTTCTAGAATAAATTTACAACTGGTTGCATACATTGCAAGTGAAATGAAAGTCCAATTGACAAAACCCATCTCGTCGCGCCTGGACTCAAGCGGATCTCCCTATGCTACATCTCCTTGATACAAATATGACAAGAGTGGTAGATTCTAGGTACAGACCGCGGTGGAAGGGTATACTATTGAATTTGCAGTAGAAATTCATCAGTATTTTTTGAAAGTTAAAGTTGTGTTTTGATCAGGGTTGCAACGGAAGCTATAGAAAGAGGTTACCCTCTGGATTAAGGTTTTAATGGTGGAAGAGGGCTTTTTGGTGTTCCAAAACCCAAGCATGATAGTGTAAACACCTAGTACTAGGGGAAGGACCTAAAGGGAATGATTCTACTGAGTGAGGAACTATGATAATGTCATGAGGATGGATGCAAATGACTTTTGAAAGGACAGGGATCTAAGAGCGCAAAGGAGAGCATGGATAGTGTAGAAATGGTTAAGGGCCATGCAAATGATTAAAAGGCGACAGAAGGAATTTCACCAAGCATGAGTGGTGTTAAGAGATCTGGAAGAGGGAGAAAGTATGGAAGGAAGTTCAGTGGGAAGGGCAAACATGGCCGCAACCAAAGTGGGTCCGGAAGGTGATAGGGACCCACCCCCCAATGGAAATGTGGATAATTGATAGTGGGGTGGATATGAAATCAACACTAGACGTTGCACCACAATATGTCAGATTAATTGGAAATGCATTGAGGTATGAGATTTCCCTATCTTTAATGTTATATATTCAGTAAATTCATTTATCAACAAGATTGATGCAATGGTTATTGAAGAACATAAAGTACCTCTACTAAATTTCGCATTACAAGTGACACCGCCAATATGGTGGGGAGCTCACCACAACTACCTCCGAGAATGGGAGAAGATCAAAATAGCCATGGAAGGAACATTCAAACAAGTGGGAGAATACACTCAAGATTTTGTCAAATACAAGGGGGACTCTAATCCTCGACAACATTTGCAAAATTCTAAGGAGACATGGAATTGGGGAGGAGTTCCAAAGGAGTTAAGGTTGCATGGTTTTATACACACCCTGATAACCTTTCCCAAATCTTGGTATGTACAAGGAGAAATAAGGAAACATATTGGAGATTGGGACAGTTTGGTTCATTAGTTTTTCAGTAGATTTTGATTTTTAGACAGCAAAAAAAGGTTGACTGAGGTGTTTCAGGCTGTCAAGCGGATTCTTCTCACCTCGAGTCAGATAATGGAGGGGTGCATAGATCATAAGAATTTACAGCATATCTACGAGTCCAGATATCATGAGGCAATAGCCCGTGGGAAGGTGGACAAAGATCCGAATAAAGATGATCTGGAGGAATTGCGACATATGTCATTCCACGAAATCAAAGGACAAAGGGATATCAAGGATGGGCATGTCAATGATAAGCCACATTTACTCCCGTTGAAACATAACATAACATCGGGATTGATGACAAACCCAAGTTAGCATCAATTGGAGATTTTCAGGATAAGTAGAATACAAAGGAAATTTTTGACCTCCTGAGAAAATATGAAGACTTGTTCCCTTCATCGGTCGCGAAACTAAAGGGGATCAAAAGAGGTATAGGGGATATGAAAATATTGATAAAACCATATCCAAATCCAGTAAATCATCAACCATAACCACTGAACTTGAGGGTTAAGGAGAAAGTGAAAAAAAAATAGGCAAGATGCTAACAATAGGGCTTATATTTTCGGTGGACGAGGCAGAGTGGGTAAGTCCGATTGTGATATGAAAAATTAGAGATAAGGGTCTATGTGGACTACCACATTCTGAACAACACTTGTGTGCATGATCATTTTCCTACACCATTCAGTGATGAAGTTCTAGATAATGTAGTGGGGAATGAAGCCTACTCTTTTACACATGGATTCTTTAGTTATCACCAAGTTAGGATCGCAGAAGAGGATAAGAAGAAAACTACATATTCAGTCTCAAGAATGCACCTACAATGTTGTCAAGAATTATGATTTCTGCCTTTAGAGATTATGTCCACATGTTCCTAGAAGTCTATATAGATGATTGGACAGTCTATAGTATGTTTAAGAAACACTCCAATATGCTCAGAATCATGTTCGATTGATGTATACAACTAAAGATCTCATTAAATTTGAAGAATTACTACATATTTGCAGTCCCTTTTGGCACACTTTTGGGCCACATAGTGTGCAAAGGAGTATGTGTAGATCTTCCTAAGGTTGAAGTGATCATGAATATGGACCCATGCGCAACTGTAAAACAACTCAGATCCACCTTGGGACATGCCGGGTACTATAGGAGGTTTATCCGCAACTATGCCTCAATTACTACATGATGGAAAAGATATTGAGGAAGGTTGGACGATTCATGTGGTCAGAAAAATGTGAGGTTGCACTCAACATATTGAAAGAAAAACTAGCAATTACATTGATCTTGGTCTGCCCTGACTAGAACAAACAATTCCATGTCCACATTTATGCATCAGGTGTTGCTCTGGGTGTTGTTCAGGCTCAGTCAGGGGAAGGCAGCCTCAACCACCCAATTTATTTTACTAGTAGAAAATTATCCACAACAAAAAAGAACTATACTACAACTGAGATGGAGGCACTTGCGATGGTATATTCACTCCAAAAATTCATAAATTGTTTACTAGGAGGCCAATTCAAGTTTTTAACTGACCATTCCGCTTTGAAATATTTAGTGAACAAGCATGTCCAATGTGCTACTCTAGTCCTATTGCAGAACACATAATTGATCGCTCAAAGCCTTGGCCCTATTTTGATGGTTCCTCTCAAGGTGAGCCCTACTAATAGGGACAGGAAGCATCTTGCATACCAATGAGTCTCATGTAATTAGATTTAAGGCATACATTGGTAAAGGGTTCAACAAAAAGGCTGAGTTAATGGCACTAAATCTTATCTAAACTTTGGCAATAGAATATGGGGTTCCAAAATTTCTAATATTTGACAATTCTCAATGTGCTATAAAATGACTCAATAGGTAGTATACTCTATAGATATCTACCATCACTAATGAGGAAATTCTTGGTATTGTTGAGGGGCTTACCCAGGTTTCCTTTGCTCACATTTTCAAAGAAAGAAGTCAAGGGGCAGATCTCCTGTCAAAAGGTCTCGAGCTTTAGCCTAGGGAATGGATTGTTTAAGAATATTTAAATGGGCTACACACTAAATATTCCCACTTTCCTTTACTTTGATCAGTGGACTCTTGGATTCTTTTTTTATTTCTCATAGTTGAATGTACATTTTTTGTATGAGAGGATTGTTTAAATTTTTTGGATCAAAATTGTACACCATCCTACCTAAAGGTATGCAACAATAGAAAGAAGAAAAATATGCATAATGTTTTAGAGGTAATGTCTAGATATGCATAGGTATAGTATTTTAGAATAATATCCATGAATAAAAATACAACATTTTCCTGGTAAAAAAGGGCATAGGAAATACCATGATTAAGGAGCATTTCTCTAAGAAGTATAGGAACATAAGTGAAAATAGTTCTTATCTTTGTCCTCAATGGATACCAACAACACTAGTAATAGATGATAGGAGGCCATCAAGTCCATAAACAGAAATATTGAATGCATACCTCTTGTTCCATCCTTGAATACCTTGGCAACATGTAGTGGAGTTTTCTTCAATCCATCTCGGTTCATATTTTCGCCCTAACGCTTTCAACAACACCCTCACAACAACCACGATGGTGGGGTTTGAATTTGATCCATAGTATTCGTTTGTGCTTGCATCTAGGTATAGTTTGAGATCGATATCGATTGTAAGAGTGGTCCTATTGTCCTCCCAATCCCACCTTGGCGAAGGAAATTTCATCCCCCAAATGGATAGAAAAACATTTTGGGTTATGCAAATCTGAGGTAGAGAGGATTGTAAAACAAGCAAGGCAGAGATATGGCCTGCCTGCAATGGTCTTCTCAGCTCTTGAACCTGGAGCGTGTAAGAGAAATAATATTAGAGTGATAATATTTAAAAGATTTAGTCATAGGAGAAATAATATTAGAGTGATAATATTTAAAAAAATTAGTCATAAGAGAAATAATATTAGAGAGGTGTAATATTTAAAAAATTTAGTCATAATGATCCATATGCTTTGATATAAAATAAATTTTTAAAATCTCAATTTTTAAAATCTCTCGCGTAGTTATCTATTGTTAAGTATAATATCACAATAATTTATGTCAGTAATGTGTGATCATTTCTTTTATTTTCTTAAAGGAACTTTTTCTAGACCTACACCCCATCAAGCATAAATCATTTTAACATATACCTACTTTTTAAGTAATATAAAGCATCCTATGGCTATCCTCAAAAGAATTATCACTCATAGCCTTACTGATAGTGTAAGGCTCGTCTCAAAGTGGTATGAGATTCTTATAGGAGTTTTTCAATTTTCCTTTATGCAAGTCCAACCATAACTCATCACCAACCTGAAACTTATGTCGAACCCAATGGATTGTGTATCTACTTGTACTTGGAGTTGGAAACTTTCCACAAAATATCATGAATTCATTGTTGAATTTGTCGGATATGTTCCGCAAAATTAGTTTCTTTACTTATCTCGTTCAAAGTATAGGAGGTATCTTCATCTGTTATACCATGAATATAGCTACATCAATTTGTGCCAATTGTTGGGACCCAGCCAAGCACACCTAAAAAGGCTTGTGGCAATAGAAATATGAAGAGTTATGTCAAATTTATGTTGAAAATATGGAATGATTTCAACACATGTATGTGGATGCTCGGAATTGTATACTCTAAAGACATCTATAATAATCCTATTGACTACTACTTTCTATTTATCAATCTAGGGATGGAAAGTAGTGGATTTGGTCAAGCTTGATGTCCATCATGGACCAAAGGTTAAACCAAAAAATAATAAGGAACCTATTATACTGATCAAGAAATATGGTATTTAGAACCCCAAAGTGAACCAAAATATGCTCGAAGAAGAACTTATGAGTGGATTTTGTTACGACAATCTTCTTACAAGGTGCCAAAAATCCCATCCTAAGGAAGCAATCAACAACAACAAAAACACATACGTTACCATGATTGGTTGAGGGAAAACATGACATAAAATCTAGGGGCACTAACTCCCAAGGATTATCTAGAGTAGGAAAAGGCCTACAATTGGTGTGGGTGGTCATTTCCTTTGGTATAATATAATTCATCCACTGCTTACAAGCTTTGGAAATAGAATGTAGTTTGTTGTCATAGGTTGGGTATATTTTAAACCCGTCATAGAGTGTTTGGTGATATACCATTGAATTTTTGTGTCATGTCGGCACTACATCGACAACATGAATGATTGGCTCCTAGGGTCCCTGTTGTGCAGCCATTCATTGAATAATGGCATTGGAGATAATATTGTTTCCATAAAATAGAGGACCAGAAATAAGCTGATGAACACCATCAATATCTACAAGAGGGGTTGCAATTAAAGAAATAATGAATACAAAAGTTGTGGTCAATAGGATATGGATCATAAAGATGTTAAGCCATCCAATGTAAAGATGGTTTTCAGTGCTAGTGATCTAGTCACATAAAAGACCCCATAAATTTGTGCTTTGGGATACCCCCAAGATTCAATAAGTAATCCAAAGTGAGAGGATCCATTGATAAGGTGACAATGCCAACAACCCTAAGTTGACCCAAAGTGACACCTCGTGAGTCTTGCACAATCAAGGTGCCAATTTGAGCATCAAAAGGAGGCACAATTTCACAAGTGGAAACATCTGACATTTAGGGCACTTGGCCACAAATCTTTATGTGTTTTTCCATTGAGGGTACCTTTAACATTTCCTAAGGCACAAATCACATATTTGGAGGAATTTTGGATGACTTTTCGCATTCCACTAGCTTCATGCATGAAGAGGTGCTCCCATCCTTTAAGAATATTTTGGAGAATTTCATGGCATAGTCAAGGGTCACATGTATAAAATAAGAACGCCATAGTCAAGAATATGAAAATTGGAATTTGTATCATGTGGCGTAAAGGAGAAGGACATACGTCAAGAGTACTCCATTTAGAAACATCTAAAAGCTTGTTTATGTCCTCTTTCCAAAGAAGAGAAGATACCCTGTGACAAAAGGCCCAAATTTCCAACGGAGGAAGACTATGGTAAGGATTAATTTTTCTTTCACATGTTGAGAGACATTATGTATTTTAAGGCATGTTTTTTTGTTGAGTTCACATATTTGGAAGCACAATTGCACAAGTGGAAACATCTCACATTTAGGGCACTTGGCTACAAATTTGTATGCATGTTTTCTATTAAGGGTGTATTTTACATTCCCTAAGGCACAAATCAAATATTTCACTGGCTTCACACATGAAGCCGAGTTTCCATAATTTGAGAAATTTTTAGAGGGTTTTCATGGCATAGTCAAATGTCACATTTACAAAATAAGAACTCCCAGGTCCAGAAGATGTAGCTATGTTCCCAAGGGATTGTTAGACGTGGCAGGTGTTATGGCATGTCAATATGCAAACTATGTTGCTTAGTTTTTTTATGGCCATAGATGTGAGCCTTGACTTGGTAACTGGTAACATGTTAAGCGGGATAAGTTGAAATTGGACATGAGTAGCCTAATATGAATTATATTTAGTCCTTAGGTGAACAATGCACAATCTAGTTGTAGTAATCGTAACTTGGTCAGGTTGTTGTAGTCGAGGAAAGACTTGGTTGGGTTCTCGAGTCCCAAAAAAAGTAAGGATAATTGTGAGGGCATGATAATTAAGGAGTGTCAGGGCATGCCAAAGAATGAAAAGGCATGCTAACACATGTTAGATAGTGTCAATGCATGTTGAGGAGTGTTAGGGAGTGCCAAAACATCAGAAGGGAGAAATCGATCAAAATGCATGGAAATGGACGAATAAGAGTGTGTGCCAAGGAGTGTCAATTGATTCTAAGTGTCTCAAGGATAAAGTGTGTTAGGAGAAGGTCAAAATAATACGTGTAGGAGGAAATCCTATGGTTATAATAAGGGGTTGGACAAAGCAATTTTAGACAAAGTGAGACTTTGGGTTGGGCACAACACTTGTTTTTCCAATGACTTGGTTGGGTTCCCAAGTCACAAAAAAAGTAAGGCTATCTACGAGGGAATGAAAGTTAGAGAGTATGAAGGTGTGGCGGGGAATGTCAGGAAGTAATAGCACATGTTATATGGTTCCAAGGTATTACAGCCATGCCAAGATGTGTCAGGTTCCAGGGTGTGGCGTGAACACGTGTTAGGGAGTATGAGGATGAAGTGTCAGGGAAACACAAGGGAGCACCAATTTCAAATTCATGGAAATGAAGTGTTAGTGAGTTCCAGGTGTGCTAAGGAGGGAGTTACAAGGTATGATAGGTAGTTCCAAGGCATGATAGAATGCTAAGTAAGCATACCAAGATGTGTCAAGTGCCAAGGTGTGCAATGAGTGCGAAGGAGTGTTAGGGAGTACCAAGGAAACACAAAGGAGCACTAGGTAAAAATGCATGGAAATGAATGAATAAGAGTGTGTGAGGGAGTGTCAGTGAGTTCTAGGTGTGTTAAGGAGGGAGTGGCATGGTATGATAGGTAGTGTTAAGTCATGTTAGAGTGTCAGGGAGGCATGCATCCAATATGTGTCAGGTGTCAGGGTGTGCAAAATGGGTATTGGCACCAACACTAGGTGCCAAGTGTCAATGCATTCTAAGTGCCAAATCTTCCTTCATTTCTTCTCATCTAGTTTCCAATAATTGATCTCAAATAAATTTAATATTAAACCATGCCAAAGCATACCAAGTAAGCTCAATGCATGCCAAACATGCTAAGACTTGCCAAGTGCCAACTCGTGCTAAGTGCCAATGTGCGTTAGGGAGTGTGATGCATGTTATGAAGTGTTAGAGCATATCGAAGAGTGCTAAGGTGTGCTAGAGAGTGTCAATGCATGCTGAGGAGTGTTAGGGAGTACTAGGACAACACAAGGGAGCACTAGGTCAGAATGCATGGAAGTGAATGAATATGAGGGTGTGTTGGGGAGTGTCAATGAGTGCTAGTTTTCATGCCAAGGAGAGAGTGACAAGGTATGCTAAGCATGGGTAATGCATGCCAGGGAATATTAGGGAATGTCAAGAATTGCTAGAGGGTGCTAGGTAGTTCTGGGGTGTGATAACATGTGCCAAATAATGCCAAGACATGCTAGGATGTGCAGGGTGCCAGAGTATGCCAATATGCGTCAAGGAGTTTCAAGGAAACAAAAGGAATAACCAAGCTAAGATGCAAAGAAATGAACACATAAGAGGGTTAATAATTCGAGACTTTATATTTTTCAAAAGGGGCATGCTATGCACACTAATAATATGTTCCAATACATGCCAAGTGCTAATATGTGCCAAGTCGTAATTTTTGTCAATGCAATATTATGCTAATGTGTTCCAGGGAATGCCAGGGACTACAGGGCATGCCAACACATGATATGGGAGTGATATGCTATGTTAGGGCATGCCAACATGTGCTTGGGTGTCCTACCCATGGCAAGATGTTCTAGGTACAAAGATGTTCTAGGTGCAAAGATGTTCCAAGAATGTGAGGTGCCAAGGAATGTTAGTGTATTGTTCCAAAGCATGTTAAGGTGTGCCATGAGTGTTGAGGAGTGCTAGGTCTCTCTCATTAATAGATTTTATAGAGCTTGATTATGTATTAAATAATATAGTTCCTACACACACTAGTGGAACTTTATTTAAAGGAAATTTGCTAGATAATAAACCTAATAGAGATGAATCATGTGTTGACTCAAAGGAAAACTATATTCTTATGACTTGAGGGAAATGATACACACTAATTGCTTCTTAAAAAATTGACTGACTATTATAACCACTATTACCTTGGACACATAATGAAAAAGACTCCACAACGATGGTCTTAAATCATTATCTTTTGACAAAAAGTATAGTAACAGGTACATAGCGTCGTCAAAAACTCATTTGAATGATCAATGATGACGAACATTTTTTGACCATCACCAAAAGTAACCAAAAAGAGCACTGGTGAGGGTCAATAAAAGATCTTCACTAGAAGTGTCACCAAAGAAAAAATTAATGATGGGCCTTTAACGACCCTCACCAAAAGTGTCACCAAAGAGAGAATTAGTGATGGAACTTTAACGACCCTCACCAAAAGTGTCACCAAAGAGAGAATTAGTGACAGGCCTGTAACGACCCTCACCAAAAGTGTCATTGAAAATGGCTTTGGTGACAAACCTTAAAGGACCATCACTATATACACTTACAACAACAATTTCTTAAAGACCATCACCATATGTGACATTGGTGACAGACCTTAAAGGTCGATCACAGGCATGAAGCGTCATCAAAAAACTCATTGGAATGATCAATGATGACAAACATTTATTGACCATCACAAAAAGTAACCAAAAAGATAATTGGTGACGGTCAATAAAATATCGTCACTAGAAGTGTCACCAAGGAGAGAATTAGTGATGGGCCTTTAACGACCCTCACCAAAAGTGTCACCAAAGAGATAATTAGTGACGGGCCTTTAACAACCCTCACGAAAGGTGTCATTGAAAATGGCTTTGGTGACAAACCTTAAAGGACCATCACTATATACACTTACAACAATGTTTTTTTAAAGATCGTCACCATATGCAACATTGGTGACGGACCTTAAAGGTTCGTCACATGCATGACCCTCACCAATGACCTTTTTTCTTGTAGTGATCCTTCTTTTTGGCAAGCAAAAACTCAATGAAAAATCATGAAAACACAATAAAATGCAAGAGAAAAGGCAGAGCTCTTACCTGTAGTTGACGGTTCATGAAATAATTCCCTAGATCTCCCACACTGTTCGCCTAAAAAATCGAAGAAAATGGGGTAAAAATGCACTCTCCAATTTACTTCGAGTGAAATGGTCAAAATGTTTTTACTTTTGGTTTATTTATAAGTTTTAAACTCATTGTTTGCCAATATTTTATTGTTTTTCTTGATATCAGTGATGTGTGGTTATAAATACTTTTGGTGGGTATAGTGATCATTTTTTACTGATTCAACGAGTTTTTGTTTTACCTCTTTTTCAGACTCGTTAAAAAAAAAAACAAAAAAGGAACCCCACTGGAGTCATCTCTAAGCTCTTTTCTGACTCTCAAAACATGAAAATATCATCGAATACTTGTCTTTTCAAACTCGTTAAATTAAATGAATTGATGTCATCTCAGTATACGATTACCCCTTTTTCAGGTTGAGATTAACTATTTACGAAAAGGTACACCTTGATCGACATGGTCAAGAGGTTCTCTCAAATATTGTTTTCTACCTTTTCAGGTTTAAGAGACAAATTACAAAAAGGGTCATGTTGGAGTTTTCTTTTTTGTCTCTTCTTCAAACTCTCTAAAATATGAAAAACCAATTTATCCTTATGTCGGGCTCATTAAAAAATTTACGGTGAAAGACTCGTCACCACGATGAGACTGATTTTCTCCTTCCTAAGACTCGTAAAACTTACTAGGATGGATTCATTCGAAGAATGAACTTATATGACAAGCATATGTTATCCCCTTCAAGCTTGTGATAAAAAACAATTTGGGTACTCGTTAGAAATAGTGGGAAATGAAAGTGAAACTTCCTTTGTATAGTCAGCATGTCGCTCTTGAACATGACACTCGTCTTCTTCTCGTGTCAGGTTTGGGATATCCTCGCTCAGTCACTTGTACTTCTAGGTTTAGGTGATCCATTTTTGCCTCTCATCTGACTATTCCATTTCATCATCATGACCCTTGGTCTTATGTTGAGCCAAATGTTGTCACACTCGAGAGTCGTGTTGCCAATGTTCAAGAGAATTCCTATCTGTAGTCTATTACCTATACATTTTTTGACCCTTTTCTATAGTCTTGGATCCTATTCATTTCATTCCACTTTATTCCTTGTTTCGTGTCAATGATGGGGG
>APFE030872432.1:0-11794 GCA_000404065.3 Pinus taeda
GGGAAAAAATCTTCAATCACTACAATTCACTTGATTTATGGCTTGCTATAGTCATAGTGACATGACCACTCTCCACGTTACACTTTTGGAAGTTAAATGATGAGTTCTCCCTTCGATAAAGGGAAAAATAAGTTCTATTAGTTTTAATAAATGGAACTTTACCATTTAGACAATGACATTAAGGTGCACAATAACAACATTTGGAATATGAACACAAGTTTCATACCATATCGTAACCAATACTATAAAGTAATGTCCTAACAACATAAGGATTAGATTTAAACCCCATGTTTCTCACAACTTAGAATCAAAAGAAGCAATGACATGATGGTGATCTTTGTGAATTTTGTGTTTTTGAGCTATTGTATACAGGAAAAATGCATTTGAGACCACTGTACAAACTCCAAAGAAAACATTCAATCCAAGAATGTGTAGAAATTTCTTAGAAACAAGGTAGTTGCAATGGAAGTTCAAAGTTTCCCTTTTTTGTTATTTTATCAGATAAAGTTAACAACATGGGGACGATATGGGAACTATAATTTCCCCTATTATATTGGTGTATTGGTGGAAACATGACTGAATGCTACCCAAGGAGAACTACAAATGATTAAGTCATGAAAAACAACTCATGAATCTATCAGATCATGATGTGCAAGCATAAAATGCATAAGAAAAAAGTCCCCAATATTCAAAACATAATAAAAAGTACAAAATAATACATGACAATGCCTAAAACCAATCTTTGATACATTACATGGAATGCCATCTGAAACGATGTAGTAACTTTTCGTTACTTTTCCAATGTCATTTAATTTTTGCTGGAATAATTTCCATGCAGTAAATGATGTAGTAAGTTTTCGTTACTTTTCCAATTTCATTTCATTTTTCCTGCAATAATTTCCATGCACTAATTTTGGAAATAGCTCATTTAAATTTTTCTCCAATAATTTCCCATGCAATCATTTTGGAAACAACTCATTAATGTAAAGTTAATTATAGGCCTCAAGTGCCCTTTCAGAGTGAAATCTTTATTCCAAACGCACATAATATTTACCAAAAAAATATATTTTAAACATGTGTTATGAATAATTAATAATTGTCACATTATGGGTGGAGAATATCAAAAGGAAAATGTATTTATAGTTTCTATTAATGCCTCTATCACAAGGATTAAGATATCATTACAATAAAATGCCTCCATATGACTCTCTATTTCTAGATAAATGCTTATTCCCTTAATTTGAAGCACCACCAACAAAAAAACTCTATTGCATCTTCAAAGGTACTTACAAAAATAAACCACTCTATGCACAACATGCCTCTTTTGAATTGGAGTCAATATACCATGTTAACTATACCAAGAGTCTATAATATACTTTTCCTTTTCATAATTATCCTTTTGCTGCTTTCCAAGAGTTGTGATCTTGAAGTGCTCTAAAAATGATTGACAAGGGTGTCGAGATATCCATTTGAGATAATTTGTGCAAGAAGTTCCCTATCAAAGTGATAAATATAAAATATAGACATCTTATAAATCACAATGTGAATTTGTTTCTTTATGAATTGAACACACACTAACCCAATAAATACATAACTATCTTGCAAGTGCACCAAGGATATTGATAAAATAAAGACCCCATCTCTAGAATTGAACACACACTAACCCAATAAATACATAATTATTTTGCAAGTGCACCAAGGATATTGATAAAATGAAGACCCCATCTCTAAAATAGAGTTTCATCATGAGATAGATGGGAAAAACATGGTTAGGTTGAAAGGGAGAGCATAAGACTCTTCAATTCTACGATTGGTTTTGAATAAATGGAACTTATCCCACCAATGTTAACCTTTGTCTATCGTTTTTAAAATATCTCAAAACAATGCTACGAAGCTCGAAACTAAAGGTGGTGACAAGAAAATCACATTGAAACAATGCTACGAAGCTCGAAACTAAATGTGATGACAAGAAAATCACATTGATTTTGATTATGTGACTGAACTGTGCAAAAACCCATTCAAAAAAGTGTAAATTTAAAAACGTTGCAAATTTCAAGAATGAAAGGGAATGTTGCCGCAATCAAATGCTAGCCAAAATTTTTCCATTTAATTCCTGAGAAAAGTTGTAAGGAACCTACCCATCATACATCAGTGTGGACTAGACCATGAATAGATGCGACAGTAAATTCATTGAATTATTATGGTATCGATAAGCCCAAAAACATAGAGTAGCCCAAGATAAAGTTCGTCTTGAAACAATTCTGATTGAAAATTTGAAGGAAACTGATCCCACCACCAATTATTAATCAAGAATAAAAAAAAGTTTCAGACACAAGTAAAAATCCAAAGAATGGATGTTCTATCCTACGATTTTGAAACTGCAATGTACAAATTTTCGGCTAATATAGTTACCGAAAAAAATTCCGTTTTACCCTAGTATGTTGAAGTTTCATTGTACGGATTGTCTACCAATATGAGCCAACCTGTTTTTATGCATACAATCTTGATACATAATGGCAATAGCTAAGACACTAATTGATTGATTCGCAGCAAGCACATTTCATTTCCATAGCAACAACAATTCATTGTAATAACTAAAATTTGAAAATGGACTCCACATTTCCTGTCGTTACACAAATAATTCAATTTATACAAATTCATATTTTTACGTTGTAAGGCATTCCCCTCTGAAATCAACTCTCCCATTTGTCACGTGTACTTGTTTGAGCCATTCGATCAGATGTTAGATGATTAAAACATTCCAGACCATTGGATGTAGTTTAGGTTAATTTTTTATATTCTTTCGGCACAGTTTTTTTTGCTGCTTCAAATCTCGCTGAGGAGGGCGAGTCCGTCTCTGGGCATCCCACTCCAGAGGCTTGGAGGTTGATGAGCTTTTATCCCAGCGAGGGTTTTGCAGACAGAGTTTTTAATGGATCTTTTAGGCTTCAGATTTCATCTAAGGGAAGAGGAACTAGTTGGCTCAACCTCTGGACTAATGCCTAGAAGGCACTCCACGCTCTTCGAGTCGCAGATGACCTCCGTGCAACCCATTTTAGATTAGAACGGTAAGATCCTCTGACACTGCCCTGTATTCAATACAATTGAATTGAATCAACCCTAATTCATGCATGGCCATCGCCATGGATGTTTCAGTTCACAGATGATCTGCCTGGAGGATGAAATGAACAAACAAATTCCATACAGTGTCCCTGGAAAATGGTGAGAATTGCCCACTTGTAATAATCTTAATCGTTACAAATTATGATTGATAACAGAAAGTGGTTGCAAATTTGTTATTTTATTGGTAATAATGAGGTGACAAAGTTGTTAATTTATTGGTAATAATGAGGTGATGAGATTGGGGAAGTGTTGGGCAGGGATCATGAAGTTCGCTGCGTGGAAAGGGGGGTTCTTCTAGAAACTCTTGCAGTTGCCCTGCCTGCAGGAACCATAAGATATAAGTCCAAAGTTGTTGATATATTCACAGATAGTAGCAATCATGATTTCCATACCATAATGTTGGAATATGGAACATATATCAAGGCCAAGGTGAAGCTTTAAATCCCATTAAATAGACAAACAAATTTCCTTTCCTATAGGGTTTCGTTATTGTTTCTGTATTTTGCCATTATTTGAGTTCGTTTTATGAGTGATTCGAGAAATATGTGAAAGTTCAGACTTCCTTTGGCTGGGGTGTCGTAGGGCATCTATTCCAACAAAATACTTTTTGAGAACCTGGTCCCTGGTCTCATCTCCTTGAAATGATGAAACTCCTGCCATGCAAGTAGGGCAGATCACAATGAAAATGGAACCCTGGTTGATGGCTCTTAAAACTCGGTCAAGCTTACACTCATACCCGGATGGCCTATTTTTGAGTTAGGCTATGTAGGTTGCTTAAACTTTCTGAGCTCATTTTCATTTTTAAGGTTATAATCTCTTTGAACTGTTCTGCACTCACTATTTCCCAATCGCACGATGTTCTCTTGTAGGGTTCACATGATCTTTGGATATTTTATTTACCCATGGTGTTTTAGATCATTTGCCAAGTATGGCATCAAACCTTCAATTTCATGTTCAATGGTGTTTCTTTCCACACAAAGATGCATAGGAAACCTCTGAAAACCTCATTGTTGTCGATGTGGTGTAACTAGGGTAAAGCCCTGTGGCCTAAGTTTCAAACACTTAAGCACTTAGAGAGTCGAACACGTGACCTCTGGGACACAACCTGTAACCTCTCCTACCTAGGAGACAGATGTTGCATCTGGCTTACAACTACTAACCCTTGAGGCTAATGGCATTATATTTTTTAACTTATGGAGGGTACACTCACAATTCCTAGATCGCATATTGTTTTCTTCTTGACTTCCTCTTATCTTGGCACATTCTGGAAACTTTTCTTATCTATGATTTTTTTATGATGTTTTTGATCATCTGCATGTGTAGGTTATTTTGGCTCATACTTTGTATTTATCTATCTTCTTCTTGCAACTCTGGAGCTTGGTTGGGCAGTTTTTATTTTATCAATGGAATTCTTGCCATTCATATATCTTGCCAATTTTCTACTCGTTTATGTAGGTCACTTTCATTGGTTTTCTTGTACTATAAAGGTTATTTCTGGTAACTTGTCCCTATCCTCTGCTTTTTATGGATGTCAGTGGTCATTGTCTCCATTCCTTGATTTTTATGAATGCTATTACTGGTAACTTGTCTCTGTTCATTTTTCTTACTATTATTTGGGAGGAGAAAGTATCATTGGATTAGCATTTGCCTGAAGTAAGATTAAGCCATTCTCTAGTAAAAGGATTTGTTATGGTATTGTAACTTTGTTCTTTGACCTTAGAAAGTATGAAGAAACCTTCCCTTTTTTTATTGTTTTCAATCTTCTTCCAAATATATTTAATGGTGATGTGTTCAGTACAATTTTATTTTTCTTATTCTTTAATTTAACTACCAACAGGTTTTGATAGGATGTGATGGGGTGAACTCAATTGTTTCTAAGTGGTTGGGCTATTAGCCCGCCAAATTCCTAGGAAGGTCTACAAGTTGCGGATTGTCTACCTTTTGCCTTCAATCTTCTTCCAAATATATTTGATGGTGACGTGTTCAGTACAATTTTATTTTTCTTATTATTTAATTTAACTACCAACAGGTTTTGATAAGATGTGATGGGGTGAACTCAATTGTTTCTAAGTGGTTGGGCTATCAGCCCGCCAAATTCCTGGGAAGGTCTACAAGTCGCGGATTGTCTACCTACCCTCAAGGGCATGACTTCATTCCAAAATTATATATCAATCTACAACATGGTATGAGAGCTGGGTACATTGCAATCAATGACACATACATTTTCCGGTTCTTAAATAGAAAATCACGTCTCCAACGTATTTTAATATGCTATTCCATTTAGCCCTCCAGTAACATCCAAATTTGAATCAAAATTTTCATTCACTAACAATATGTTGCTCAACAGACTCAGAAATTGCACAAGAACCCAAGATTATCATACAAGAAGCATTGGATTTTCTTAGAGATTTTCCAAAGGAGTATCATGATATTGTGAAGAGAACACTGCCAGACACACCTAGTTTGACTCCTCTCAGAGGCCAGTGTCCATGGGCAGTGTTATTTGGGACATTGTCAAAAGGAACAGTCACCATCACTGGAGATGCAATGCATGCAATGACTCCTTATATTGGACAAGGTGGATGTTCAACACTCGAGGATGCAGTTGTTCTTCTCAGATGCTTAGCAGAAGGGCTGAATGGAAAATTGATTACTTCTGCAAATGAAGAAAGAAAGAGGATTGAGCAAGCATTGAAGAAATATGTAGAGGAGAGAAGATGGAGAGTGTTTATGTTGATGACTAAATCTTACATAACAAGATTATCGCAACCAAGAGAAGGAAAATTTGCTAAATTTCTTAGAGAGAAAATCATGACAAAGGTGCCTGGTGATGCTCTGAGCCATGCAGAATATGATTGTGGGGGGCTTTTTGATACCATGAAATAAGTTTGAAACTTGAGAGTTATGGTTACAGTTCTAACGTACATTGTGTATGCATTTGCAATGGTATATTTCTGCAGCACAAGTATTCAACAAAAAATTTATTGTCGTTCACCAAATAATGTATATCTTGAGTAAAACAAGATTGAAGTGGATAGCAGCACATATATTTTTCTATTTTGTCAAAATTGGTAAACTTTTAGTCAAATTCTCTGTGAGAAAAATGCAAGCTTCAGTTATAATTGCCTTTTGAAGAAAAATATGTACTTATTGCCTAATACACTGACACAGAGATGTACTGAAGGATTTCTAAGGGTAAGTTGCCAATTCATCTCAGATTTATATTTTTTCATATCCAGGCCTGTAATGAAGTTTCATGTCCATTTGTTTCTTTTGAAGATTGTGTGACACAGCCAATTGTCATTAGGATGGAAAACTGGATATTAAACTGGATATTAATGGCACAGTTGAGAATACTTTGGGAATGATACTAATTCTTAACGACTACATGCATTCCCCAAATGAGTTCCATATACTTTGGTCAAAAAAGCACTTTCAAGTAGAAGAATGCTTCTTTCCTAACGACTACATGCATTCCCCCAATGAGTTCCATATAATTTGGTCAAAAAAGCACTTTCAAGTAGAAGAATGCTTCCTTCCTTTGAAGTGAAAATAATCAACATGTTTACAAAGTTATTAAAACTTAAATAAGAGTAGAATATGGAAGCATTTTAAAGGGAATGGATGAAAAAAAAAAAGAGAATTTTCCATAAGTACGTTTACTGCATCTCAAAATGGAATATTTGAAAATGTCCTTTAGAAAACACATTCCAAGTGAATGGCAATCGACTCCGTGAAAAAAAAAGTGAAATTGAAGTATGATGATTGTATTTCTATAACACTGTTTCAGTTTTTAATTTGTGTTTCTTTGCATTTAATTTAGTTTTTAATTTGTGTTTCTTTGCATTTAATTTAAATTGTAGTCTCATGATTTAAAAGTGATACTGAGTAGCCATTTACTTGGAAAGCTCTATATAAAGTGTGGATGTTAATATTTTCAGTTAGAATTGAATGAATAATATATGATTCTCTATTCAAGTCTAAGATATCAATAAATTTAGAAAAATATCACTTTTCTTGTTGGAGTATATAATTCCTACCTGTTTTATGTATGCGTGTGATTATATTTATTTTGTTGTTCAATTACTGGTCATTATCATAAGTAGAGTTATAGTCTCTAGGAAAAGGAGTTGTTTCTATTATTTACGAGGTTGTTGGAGCCTAGTTGGTTTAAGAGATTCTCTTCAATTAGTTAGTTTTCTATATATTGGTGTGTGGTTGAGATATTCACTTAACCAATAGATTGTGTGTCAAAGATAGCTTGTCTATCTTGAGACAAAGCCTTATATATTTATATGTATTATTACATTAAGTTTTATATAGATCTATTTACTCTATACCATCTTAACATGGTATCAGAGTTGATTTGGGCTTAAGTCCTTGTAGAAGGGCCCAAGAACATGGGAAGAATAGAGTAGGTTGCAGCTTGTTTGTAACATGATTTTATGTTCCCAAAGTTTGTTAAGGAAATGAAACATTTACGAGGAGGAAAGTGTGCTTAATAGCTAATTGAAATTAATCATGGCTTCCACCTCAAGGTATCTAATTTGGTATACACCACGTATGCGGCTCTTGTCAAAGAAAGTCACCACCTCATCCTCACACACAAGCTGAGATTGGGTCAGTTCATCCATGTGTCATGCCCGGAGCTTTCCACCATACGTGGCATTTGACCAGTACCACAATGTTACTCTTTCATCGACATTGGGAACCCCGAGGAAATCCCTGGTTCGATTCCACTCAGCTACATGCTGCAATTACCGCAAGGCGATGACCGTTTTTTTGTTAGCTCTCTTAGGTCCTCCAATGGTGGCCAAAGGTTCTTCGAAGGTGCAGGAGTGATTACCAAGTCTAGATGTCGGTGTGTGAACTTATTGTGTTTGGTAGCAGATTGTTATCTTCTTGCTTTGACGATGTAGGGAAGACCTGTTGAGTTAGGTCTAAATAGATTAGTGTGGTAATCATATACGTGTATCATTTTTTTAAAAAGGGAGGATGTGACATCAACTCGAGGAACCATACTCTTATATAGGTACGAGGGTGGCAAATGGACTCATATAAGCTTGATGTGAAATTAGAGAAATTGTGTCTTTGATTAGGGGGAATGTGAGCTGGAAGAATTGCAGAATGTGAAATGGACTAAGTTGAGAAGAGTTTAACATGCTGATCAACCATGTATTTGAAAATGATTCTTATCGATCTCGTGAATATAGAGGATGGCCCCCATGTATCTCTGTGGATGGATTTCTTTTATATGAACATCAATAATAAGTTGTTTGCAAAAAAATATATAAAATTCATGAGTGCAAGTACAGATAAAAGAAGAAGAAGAAATCTCATGGTCATGAAGGCCCAAGTGAAGACAAGAATAGCTCATGACAGTGCTTGTGGAAGCGTTATGGTAGCAGAGGATATTGGTTGGAGCAGTAATAACAAATATTGGATGGTAGTGGATAAACAAGTGAAGGTAAAATATTGAGTGGTGTGTTTAATGATAACAGACTCATGACCATATCGTAATATGATACACACTTTTTAGTTGTAGCAAGTTTATGATTTTTGATGTGGTGGTCCTTGAAAAGCTTGTACCTAGTGTATTTGTTAGCTGGGGTGTGTTGTACTTGTATCTATTTAACATGAAAATGAGATATTGCTATAAGACTTGGAGAGACATGCATACCCTTTTATCATGTGTCCCTGATGACATGGTAACTTGTATAATTTAGTTCAGTAACCTCTATTAAATAGTTTTTTAACACTCTGAAGAGTGAGCCATGTCTTGGTTGGATACACTTGAGTGGACCATATTAGTTGTAGACTTCGAAAGTTGGAGTTTTATATTCAAGGGGAGTTCATTAATAAGTTGATTGAACCATGTACACAAAGGAACATTCGAGTAAACCAATAGTTGTAACAATTGGTTATGATATAAATAAACTTGACCAAAACATCATTTTCGCACATACATTCTTCATATATAGTTTTTGGACACCAAACTTTTTTTACTCTAATTTTTAGACAAAAAAAATTACTTTTGATTTTTAAAGTGAGTTTTTTGAGTGGAATTTTGAAAGTGAGTTTTTTTGGTTGGATTTTGAAAGTGATTTTTTTTAGCTGAATTTTGAAAGTTATTTTTTTGGACTTGATTTTGAAAATTATTATTTTTTTTGCTGAATTTTGTAAATAATATTTTTGGACTTGATTTTCAAAGTGACTTTTTTGGGTTTGGTTTTAAAAATCTATATAGATTGAATTACATGGGGAATAAAAAAAATTGCAAGAGAAAATATGATTGAATTAAAGACATTGAGGCTTGTAGAGAATACTTGAGAAACTACTACAAAAGAAAGAACGAATAACACTTAAATATTGAAAGGGAAAATAAATCTCAACAAGAAGTTGAACCATATATGTAAATGTACATATTGTAAATTGATATTTAAAATTTAATAGTGTATTGTGAAATTTAATTTTTATTTGATGAACTAATTTGAAAAATATTTTGCAATGTAAACAAAGATAAATTTTCCTCATAACATAAATGATGAGATTGAAAATGTTGAAAGACAAAGTGAAGAAGAAAATAAACAAATGATTGATGATGTTGTTGAAGATGTTGAAAGAAATTCAAGTGAAGAAGAAGTTGAACCACCCTTAGGTGTGTGTATATATGTCATGTATTATTGAAATTATACATATTTATTAGTTTCAATTTCATTAAATCTATTTTTTAATTTAATTTTTTAATGTATATTATACTCATTTACATTAAATTCTTATAGGTACAGATGAAATCAGTTTCAATGAAGAAATGTTAGAAAATGTTGACACTAGCACATGTCGAGATAAAAAAAACTAACCATGTTATATGATATCGTGTTAAGCTCATTATTGATAAGTTCTTCAAAGATAAAAATGTGACATTTTAAACTCAAATTTTGAGAGGTCTCCTAAAATCGAAGAAATTAAAATAAGCTACAACATTATTGGGCATTCAAAAATCAACGAAAGGTAAAAAGGTGAAGGAAAATGTGATTCAAAATATAAATAGTGTTTTAAAATCAATTGAGGAATCTTGAAAGAAAAGTAATCTAGATGCACTTAGAGAAATACAAATAACAATGGTTTCATCAAGTGCTAAAGAAAATCTATTGGTAAAATCTATGGCAAAAACATTAGGGATGTCATGAAAAACATTGCACAAGCATAGAAAATTTCGATTGCAAATAGATGCAAATGATGAACTTGTTTGTTGGACAATCACTTGTAGGCAACCATACAAAGATAGAATTGGAGATGTTAAAAAAATAACATATGAATATTGGATGAAAAAATCATGTGCTTCACCAAATGTAAGGGATGTGATGCAACGAAGAATAACATGAAATCTGTATGAAGAACATGTAAAACATATCTTGGACACCAATTAGATAGAGTTGTTCAATAAGTTCAAAGAAGAGAATCGTGGAATTAATGTCTCAATTAGTACTTTTGTGCAACAAAAACTATAGTATTTTAAATTTATCACTGTATGCAACACTTGTTGTTGTCATTATCACATGAGATTTCAATTATATTACGACACCTTCCTTAATTTTGGTAAAACATTTTGTAAAAATTCACTTCCTCCTTCCACTATCCATGCTTTCATATCCCAAATTCAATCTGGAAGAGAAAATCATGAATTATTTTACCAAAAGAAATGTGTTGGTGGTAAGCAACGTGATCATTGTGGAAATTTGATTTTGTTTCACGACAAATATCCTATTGATGTGAATGATCAATCACTTTCGAACATAAAAGTGGAATGGAAGAGATGAATATATCCATACATTGATTGGTTCAAGTAGTAGTATAAGTGCTAGAAGGATTGATTTACAAGAAGAACAAATTTCTATGATAGAGTTTTTGAAGAAGTTTGAGATAGAAATTTGTAAATACACCAAGCATTCTCATAGAGTTCAATGGAAGCACCTACAATTCAAAAAATCACATGAAATTTTTCCACCAGGGACCATTTATTGATAGATCGTTTTGCAAAAAATTACAAATTTGTTGCACAAAATGAAATACAGAGTGAATAATATCATTTTACCAAGTCTCTAAGCTTGTCCATGTTCTATATAGACAAGTTGAACAAAATGTTGATCATATAGAAAGGACCAGTGAGAATTGACATGTTATTAAAGAATATCATTTTTATATCAACGTTGATCGTACACATGATACACATTTGTACAACATTGCTTTGATATGATTTATGGCTCATTGAAAGGTTGTGGAGTAAAATTCAGTGAACATTGAATATGGTCAAATGGATGCGTAGGTCAATTCAAATTTTGACAATCATTCTTTTGATTTTGTCATTTTCATATGAAAACCAACATTAAACATTGTTGAAATTTCCTTGAGACTCGTTATTGAAAATGAGAACATGATGGCACAGGGGCATGTATAAAACGAGCACTTCGAAGATATCAAATGGACCACCTGACAAACCAACTTGTCTCAACTCAGTAAGATGTTCAATGATGAATTTCTACACTAAGCCATGAGACTAACCCATCAAGGGAGGTACGTAGATATGTACATATATATTAACTTGTATATATATTTTTAATATATGATAATTTTTATTGAAATTTAAATTTTAAAAATTTAAAAATTATAT
>APFE030872441.1:8812-21837 GCA_000404065.3 Pinus taeda
CCTTAATTTAAGGGATAATTGTTGCATGACTTCACAAAGACTTCTAACTTGAATTTCTCCAACTAATTAATCCATAATGAATTAATTAATTATTTCCAAGTAGCTAGTGAGACTAAATTTAAAGTTAATTCAAAATTTTAATTCAAGGACAAATTAAAACTGGAATATTCTGGATTCTATTTTTATCATTTCTTTTTGCTATTTTCAACACGTTGTGTCTTAATTTCCCCAATCATCCAATTTAAAATATAGAATCTCCAACCTCTCTGAATGGTCCAAAAGTGCTTGCTAGAACTACCACAAGGATGTTCATAATACTCTTGATGTTGGAAACATATGCTTCCAACTTTACATATATCTTTTTAGCTTGATCTAGAGGGTTGTTTTGAATAAACTTATTAGCCATGGTTAGAGTTTTGTGACTCTAAACCCTTGCATCTTCCCATAAAATAACCCAAAGAAAACTCCTTTGATATTGATATGATATGTAAGTTTCCATGGGTATTCCATTATAGTTGTTCATCACAACAAATCTAATAAAATAACTGAAGTCTATATCCCGAAGGTTAATTTTCCTTCAAATCTTAAATTCTTTATCAATTGATCTTCTAATTAAATGAATAAAATAGTTGAGTGTGAGAAATAGAGAAAAAAAGAAATATACAAACACACCATCCAAAATAGGAACATGTTTTTACCCTGGGAAACCATTATAGGAGAAAACCCAACTACAAGGTGAGGCTTCTTTACGCTTTTTCCTTTGGTATGGAAATATGCAAGTACAAAGGAAGAGGTACTTTCTATGGTTTTGTGTGAAACTTGTAGCCTGTAAAAATACTACATAACCTTAATACCCTATGTTTTTATCTCTTACTTCTCACCTCTAGTTACTATACTCAACTATGGAACAAAATACATTAGCATAGTATGGAACCGCTGCTACTTCTAGTGTCATAGTATTTAACATAACCCAATATCCAACTAGGTGTGTTGAAAAAACCAATTTCATTGATGTCAAAGTCTTGTATCATACATACATACATAAATATAGACATAAAGGGGTGCAAGTGAGAAAGGTGAATTCAAAATAAAAATTTAGCTGGTGGTTTTAAACCCATGGTGTTTTCTCTTGGTATTTGGAAAAGTGAAATAAAAAATGGAATTGATTATTTTGTTGTGTCAATTTTGAATCAACACATCTCTTCATGAAGGATTACAATAATGTATAAGAGGAGAAAGAATAAAAAGAAAATAAACTGAAAAAAAGGGCCAGTTCATTTTATAAACTAGACACTGCATTAATGAAAGAAATCACTTGGGAGTTACCCATCACCATAAATTTTACTCATTTCTACCCCCTATTTGTAACTCATTTCTCTACTTACTATTCCATCCCCTTGGTTTCCTACTCACGCTCTGTCAATAAGTTGTTTCTCTCCTACTTGTTCTCCTAGGGAATTCTTTTTCACTCAAGCCTATCCACTCTGACATGGTTTTTTTCATCTCTTGCTTGTACAAAATACCCTCCCGCACTTGTCACTTTTCCAAATAATTTATTATCAAATATGTTGTATCCCCATGGATCCATTCATTCTATTAATCCCTATATTTAATCTCTACACTCCATACATTATATGAGCAACATTATATAGAGTTTTGTTAAAAATGTTTCATAATTTTTCCTCCATTTTTCTACAATATTACAAAGGCTCTAAAAAATTAAATTTTCTTGCAACCATTTGTTCATTCTTTTGATGGCTTGAACCCAATCCCACACTTCATTTCTCAACATTGGAAGCAGAACCATTCGTATTCCAATATCAATATGATTTTCTTATGTGTCTACCACCTACTTATATTTCTTGTGCTCTTTCTCACAGTGAATATCCAATTCACCAAGAGCATGTTAGGGGCCACTTTAGATTTTTAGCAGAGGCATGTAGTAATGTCCCCACTATAACATTTTCATAAAACTCTAGGCTTTGTGTTGTCATACTCTCTCTTGAACCATTTTTCCAACCTTAAAATATACCAACCCACTTATTTATTTATTAAATAAATCATATAACTAGTGAATGGATAACATCCATCACAACTACATTTTAGCTTTACAATTTTTTTTTTAAACTGGCCTTTTGCATGGAGGAAATTTGTGGGTTTGGAGAGGAGAATGAAGAGTGTTTTGTTTGACCTGATTTTTCATATCTAGAGATAATGGAAAAAAACAAAATGATAAACATTAATTTCTCCATGGAACCTTTGGTAAATGAAAACATTAGATATGTCTATATGAGTTGTGAGTTATGGATTTTAAAGTATTTGGTAATAATAATGTGGTAGATTGTGATTTCTCAGCCTCAACAACTGATGGAGAAGCTACAAGCGTTCACATGGATAATTAGGTTGTATTATTATTTGTGAAATGAAATGGGAGTGTTTGATATTGATCTTATTTATTGCATTATTTATGTTGAAGCATACATAACAAATACCTTATCTCATGGCTCTATATGAAGATGAATTCCTTCATATCCATTGTGATGTAGTGCTCATTAGAAAGGAGAACTAACAAGAATGGTATAGAAAAATAATGCACACTCTAATTTTTAGTGACTAGTGGAAAGGAATTTGTGAAGGTCTAGAGGAGGAAAACGCACATACCAAACCCACATCAGATAAGGAGTTATCCATTTGGGATAATAAGGAAAAAAAATCATATGCCTTGATTGTTACTTTTATAAGTGAAGAGGTGACCCATCATATAGTTTATATTAAAAATGGTTATGGTGAATTAAAAAAGTTTAAAGATATATGTGATTCACACTCAAAATTGAAATTGGTTTAGCAGATGGTAAGACTCTTCAAACTTAAGTTGAAATATGATGATCCCATGGCACTAGTCTATGGACTAAGAGCCATCGTGCATTATCTAGATGCTACTAGAGTGAATATGGACTTTCCTCTCATATTATTTTTCAAGGCCCTCTAACATAGATACTTTCATTACCTTGAATCCTTGCAAGCTAGAGAGAAACTCAAGTCCATTAATTTTGTCTCTCTGGTGGAAACGATTGTAGTAGATGAGAAATATTTTGGGAAGAGGAAGATAGAAACTCAGTCCCCTAAAGAAGTCACGTTACTTTATTAGAAAGGGAAAAATAAATCACATGATTCTCCTAAAGGAAGTGGTAGCAAAAGAGGATGTGGAGGAAATAACGTCAGAGGTAAGGGGGTAAACACCATCAAGGATAAATATATAATTTTCATTGCATTAATCATTGCAAATATGGACATGATACATCAACATGTAGAATTTCATGGGGTAGAATCAAATACAATAGAAACTAGAAAGATGATATAGGTAAAACAACAAATCCAATAAAAGGTGAAGCACCTCAGTCTACACATTATATTGTTTTCCTTGTAATACTAGTGTAAATGAATATCTATTTAACAATTTGTTTACTTCTTGGAGAGATGCATGGCTTCTTGATATAGGTGAAACATGCCATATAACATTTCAGAGAGAATTATTTGAAGACTCTGGTGATAATATAGATGGAAAAATGTATTTTGTATAAAAATCAAGTCTTAATCCTTGGAGACTTGGAAATATCAGGTTTAAACTACCTATATTTCATAACTTTCTTCTGGATGATGTGTCATGTCTTCCATAGTTGCAAAGAAATCTATTGTCCCTTGTTCAAATTCGTTAGTAAGGCCACTCTATTTATATGTTTTATGGGATAATATAAATAAGAAAAGCCTTGGAAAACATAATTGTCATGACTACAGTGGAGGATGAAACACTGTTGAAGTTGAAAGGGACATAAGCTCATACATAGAATTCTGCATACATCTCTCATCATGATGAAGGTACAATGATATATAGTCTTCCATGGCATGTATATTTGGACATATTAATATGACAACTTTCACTTGTTGAAAAAGAAACTTAAGTAATGTGATGCTTGTGTCCTCAAAAAGCATAAAACAACCTTTTCATGATTCCACTTTGAGAGCATGTAGATAAATTGGGTTGACACATTTTTATTTGTTTCACCCTATTAATTTTCCTTTTTCTAATGTAAATAAATATATGATGAATTTTAATAACAATTTCACTAGAAGATGTTCGGCGTACTCATTGAAAATAAAATCTCAATATTTTGAAGCTTTCAGAGATATCCATGTAAGATTGAAAATGAAGCACAATCTCATAGTGGTTTCATTCATACTCATAATGGAAGTGAATATAACTATAATTAATTTTAAAACTATGTTCTCCAACACGGAATTCAGCATCAAACCACGGTTCCATACAATCCTCAACAAAATGGTGTAGCTAAAAAAAATGAATAGTTCTATCTTAAATATGGTTCACTCAAAATATGTTTTTAAAAAATGTAAAGTTTATGTTTTGGGTTGATGTAGTTCTATGTGCAATGTATTAGAAATATAGATGTCCATATCATGCTCTAAGAAATAAGACTCATAAAATTTGGTATGGTTGCATTGCTTCAGTAAGGCATCTCAAGGTCTTTGGTTCCACTTGATATGCCTTGATTCCCAAGGAACAAAGAAAAAATATCAATGCAAGGAGTCATAAGTTAATATTATTTGGGTATCCATATAACACCAAGGCATATCATATGTATTATGAGTTAAACAAGAAGTTTATTCTTTCTAGAGTTGTAACTTTTCTTGAATCTTCCAATATTGACAACATTGTTGAGTGGCAACTTGATTTCTTGTATAAATTCAATCATGAAAATACATATCATGAGTTTGATAATGATATTCCACATGAAGGGGAAATATCTTTTTTGGATAAATACATAAAATCTCCTTCTAAATTGCTACCTCACCTTCCTGATGTTCTAGTCACTTCTTCAGATCAGAAAGACCCTTTGAGTGATGTGATAGAGAAGATTGGAAGGTTAAATATTGATGCAAAACCATCTCAATTAGTGGGAAAAAATGGACCATCTCAAAAAGGTCCTATAAAATGGGTCACCAAAACACTTGAAAGTTTTCATCTTAATGAGGTTGAAAATGTAAGAACTAGAGGTTCCACCAAATAAGATGAAGGTGACATAGTGTAACACCCTCCTCCCACATTTACCCAAGCTAATAGGTCCACTGGGGAAAACATGTGATGAAGTGTTACTATGATATGAATAAAATCCCCATGTGCAGTTAAGGAAGTGGAACTGACCTGACCAAACCAATATTACCTTCCATAGGAGCTACAAAATGTTTAGGAGACAACCAACCCTCCCAGGTGCTTAATCGTTAAGACAACTTGTCATTTTACTAACTTAACACCCCAATCACTCCCTTGACAAGGCATCAATGCATATGAAAACCTCCAGTTTTTGTCACAGCAAGGCATCCAAGCGAATGCAGTATTTTTAAGGTAGTTCTCTGTTAGTGACCCCTGATTCTGAGCCACTTTTTTAGAGCCAAGACTCATGCCACTGTCCAGAACTTCATGAAACTTACATAAATGAAAAATAACATCAAAACAAGGATACTAATGCAAAATATTGAACAAGGAATTAATTTGACCCCTACTAGCCATGAAGAACATTTCGTCAAACATATTACAAACATGTAATTTGCAGATCACAACAAAAATTCTGAGCATAGGTGTCTCATACTTATCTGAGAATCGTCAAAGAGGACTGGTATCTCCTCACAATAGCTGTCATGTTCTCTATTAGGTCATTCATTCATTATTGTTTCATATACTAATAAAAAAATGATGAGAACCATGCATCATAACTGTCATAAAATCTTATAACCAACAAATAACTAGGGATATATTGATGAGGAAACAACCATTGAAGCCACATAATATCAAGTACTTTTACTCATGAAAATACCAAGGGAAAGGGAATCTTATTAACATATGCAAAACGAACCAAGTCAGGGACTTCCATGTACCACTCAACCATAGATTGAGCTGAACCAAATATCTCTTTCAACCAATCATCCCCGCGCCATATTCCAAGCATGAATGTGGGATCTCATGAAACAAATCAAACAAAACTAAACCAAGTCTTCCAGAGGAAAAACTGCCTCAACCCTCAACCATTGATTCCAACTCATGGTTGGACATCACTAACCATCACCAGATCGACCTCTACCCAATCTATCTCGGGCTCTAGAGCATTTTTTCCAACCAAGGCTTCTAGGACAAGTAAATCAACCCATAGCTACTGGCAGGCTCTAGAGCATTCATCCAACTAGGTCTTCCAGGACTAGTAACTCAACCTAGCAAGGGCTCCAGAGTGTTTGTCCAACCAAAGCCTCCAGGACTAGTAACTCAACCAATGTTGTTACAAGGACTTCAAAGCATTTGTCCAACCAAAGCTCCAAGAACAAGTAACTCAAACCACAACCAAAGGAACATGAGAACCAACTAGAAAAAAATGGAAAGAAACACACAACACGATGGCTATCTAGGAAATAGCAAGGTCAGGAAAAACCACTGTCAAACCAAGAAATCATCCATGTCAATGACAAATCATAATCAAATAACCACATGCATATGCCATGCATGCCAAAACTAGCAAGGAAACTATACATGCAACTCGATATCTATAAGAAAAACCCACTGTAGTTGCTAATACCAATGTCCTCTTGCACTTTCCTGGTTTTCCTTTACCTTATTTATCGAAATACCAAGTATGCCACACTCCTCCAAGAGTGCTCCAAGAAAACTCTAAGTGTCCAAGAGTATGAGGAGAGAGAGATCAAAATGAGAGCTCCAAAAATGAACAGACAAAAACTTGTGAACTGATCCTCAGAAGCCATTTGATCAATGAGGCATATATTTTCTTCAATTTCCATTATTTTCCTTTATTTTCCTCCTCACATGCACCTTATGACCTTTCACCTTCCTTTTCTCCTATTTTCCATTATTTTCATAAATAAAATGCCAATTAATGCCTCATGCCTTTCAAAAGCCTTTTCCAATTTCCATATCCATTAATTAATCACAAGTGATCCCCATCACTATGTTTTTCCCAACATTCAACTTGGAATACATGTCTCATGACCTTGGTTATTATTTTGGCTTTATTAACTTTACTACATGGATTTTTGATCAGGTCTATTACACATAGGTAATTATAATTCAATTGATGTTGATGATATGGATGTTTCATATTATTGTGAATTTAATTTATCTACTAATTTTCAACCAACTTCCTTTAAAGAATTTGTTGCTCATTATGAATGTAAAGAAGTAAGTGTAAGGAATATGACAATCTCATAAAGAATGGAACATGGAATTTAATTGACATTCCATTTGGAACCAAACCAATTGGATGCAAGTGATTCTACAAGAAAAAATACAAATAAGACCCCTCACATGAAAATAAAAAAACAAGGCTCATGGAAAAAGGATTTGCACATAAAGATGGTTTATTATGAAGATATTTTTTCTCCCACAACAAAATGGGCCATCATCAAGACTCCCATTTTCTTGTTAGATTCAAATGGATGGAAAGTTCATAAAGTAGATGTAAATATTGATTTTCTTAATGGAGACATGAGAGATAATATCTTCATGGATCAACTGTAAGGTTTTGTTGCGAAGAGAACCTAATAGAAAGTATGTAAACTTATCAAATCCTTGTATGGCCTAAAACAATCATGAGGAGTTTGGTCTTAAAAGTTAATTGATCATCTTATGAGATTAGTTTCAAACATTTTAATATTGATGATGCAATATTGTTTATTGAGAAATATAGAAATGATATTGTATATCTTGTTGTATATTTAGATGATCTGTTGATAATAGGAAATAATAGAAATTATATTGCACCCATAAAGAAAGAGTTGAGGAAGGGATTTGAGATAACGTTTTTGGGAAACCTTCACTACTACTTGGGGATTGTAGTGACCTAACATCCAAAGTATATATTCCACTCCCAAAATAATTACATTGGAGAATTGTTGAATAGGTTTGGCATGGATGAATGCAACCTTAGACTATCTACTCTAATGGAGTAGAACTTGAAGCTCATATAAAAATAAGGTAATGAATTTGAGGATGAAATAAAGTACATATAGCTTATGGGAAGTATTATCTACCTCACTATTCGAAACTAGATATTTCATTTGTTTTTGGAATACTTTTTAAAAGCCTCATGAAGGACACTGATCTACTACAAAACGAGTTCCAAAGTACTTGAAAGGAACTCAATACTTTGGACTTAAATATTCATGGGTGGATAACTTTACTTTGATTGAATATTCATATTTATAATTTGGTAGAGAAAAAGAAAATTAAGTATTGACTTTAAGCTATCTCATGAGTCTTGTATCATCAATTTTTTCATATAGGTCACATAAACAATTAGTTCTAGCAAATTCAATGGTAGAGAAAGAATATGTGGTAGCTAGAAAAGAAATAAAGGATATTGTGTGGCTAAAAAAATAAGTGAATTCAACCTCTCTTCTAGTTGAAAATACTTTTGTAACCAAGTTGGCCAATCCTATATTTCATGATCGAACCATACACATCAAAGAAAGTATAATTTTATTTGGTATAGTGTAGTGGCCATTACTATTCATTTAAGACGTTGTTCCACTAACAAGAAAATTGCATAAATCTTCACCAAAGCACTTGGGAGAGAAAAGTTTGAAAAATTAAGAATGATGCTTGGGATCACAACACCCCTTCAAGTTAGGGAAAGAATGATGGACATAATCCTTCTACATTTTTTTTTTTCTTTATGAAGTTGTAAATAAATTTGTACATAAACAAAATAGGAGAATGTGAAATGACCCTTGAAAAATGAAATGAATGGTTAGTTCATTATATAAATTAGATACTACATTAATGAGAGAAATCACTTGGGAGTTAACTATCCTAGTTTGAAAAATTGAATGTCATTTATGGAGTGACAATTGAATATCATTGGTAGAGTGGAAAGTGAATGTCATTTGTGTAGATACAATTGAATATCAATTGTGAAGTGCCAATTGAATATAATTCATGGAGTGATTATTGAATATCATTTGAGGAGCAAGGATTTGGTGAGCAAATTTAGTGAAACTATATATCGATCTGTTGATGTGGCAAGTAGATCTAAATAAGTAGCAAGAAATTATAATGTTTTTGTGACCAAATCCTTTTTGAATAATATATATGCAAGTTAATGTCACAAAAAAAAAGAAATTGACGTCTCTTGCTAAGTTGGTTCTTACATGTGGGGATTGGTTTTTCCAGTAGATATATGTCTATAAATATTAGGAAAAGTAGGTTGGTGTTTACCACATTTTGTACCAATAGAGGTTGGTGTCTTCGATAGGTTGGTGCCTACCAATACTTATAATTGTAGGTTGTTTCCTACAAAGAATTATAAATAAAAGTTTTTCATGATCTGTTGCTGATAAATCTCATATCTATTTGTTTTCTTATGGTTGATGAATGTTTAAATAAAAAAAATTATCTTATATTGATTCACCTTCCCCTCTTAGTATAAGCATGTGTTCAACAAGGGGTAAGGTTTTAATCCCTCAACCCTCAACTAGAATTATGGTTTTTTACCTTCTAGAATCTTCTTGAAATGCCACATTTGGATAGTCTCATTTTCGTGAGTAATGGAGGCTAACATGACATCCTTTTGTACCATGGTGGTCAACGTGGTAGCTCATCTTGTAGTAGGCATAAAGTTTTCTTATGAAATCCAATTGGCATGATTATTACACCACATAAAATATATACGAGTGTAGATCAATGTATTAGGGTCTTGGATTCTACATATCACTCTCATGTATAAATTCATGTGCATTTGGCTAAGTCAAACTAAGTCACCTTAGGCCAATTTTCACTTTGTTTTGATGTGAAGAGTTCATTCTTATGAATTTTTTCCTATCTGTGACTTATAAGTGTTTAACAATGATCTTTACTCAAATATTATTTTGTAATGTTGAGGAAGGCTCTATTTCATATCTACACATAGTTTTCAATTCAAAGATGAAGGGGTTTTATTTTATGTAATGGAAAACTAAAAACCTCCAATCTGTTTTTTCTAAATATGTTGATAACTAAGAGAAAAATATTGTGAAAGTGTAATGAGGCATTTGGCCATGGTTGTAGATACATGTGAAAGGGTATAAGTATATGTTAGACCCTACTATTATAACATGATTTTCCACCCATTCTCGTGCTTGTCTGATCTACCATTCCTTTGCTTTTGAAGATATCCATCCTCCCTAGAACACTTAAAAATATAATTTTGAGTTCATTACATGCCTCCTATATAAGAAAAACATGTACATATGTTGTTCCTCTAAAACAAAAATGTGTACATATGTAGTTTATCCTATTTTTTTTTTTAATATCTGTATAAAATTGCATTAAAAAAAATTAGATGCAAGCATACTAAAATGTTTTTTGGTGGGGGATGTGGGGCTTATCAAGGAACCACCTCCTAAATCCCATACCCAATGACCCCAACCACCTTTTAGTAGTATTTAAACATCCTTATGGTGATGGAGAAGGGGGAAAAATCATAGTATACTTACATCGTTGAAATTCTATCTGCAAGTCTGAAATGTATTTTTGAGTTTCTAAGTTATTATACATAGTATGAAACCATTGTTTTAGAATTTCATCCCTTTTATCCTCTTGCTTTAGGGAGATATCCTTTCTCTTTCATTTTCTTGGAATGGATTAGTGGAGACCAATGGAGTTGAGCTTCAATGGCTTAGGATAGAAAAATCTAAAATGTGGTTCTATGTGGTGTTAACAACAATGAATTAGTCAATACGATTTCATTTATTTATTTTTCTTCATATAATAAAGAACTCACTTTTATTTGATCCCCAATCAATTATTATGTAGTATTCTTAATCATTTAATTATATTAAATTGACCATATATATTTGTCTAATTCCAAATATTGAGAACAACTATCATTAGGTTGCTTTCACTTGTGACTTGTTTCCTTTTATGTGCAGGTTGACAAGGAATATTGAGGAGTGAGAATTGAAGTTCGAGAAGTTTCTTCATTCATCATCTTCTCCAATGAAATTCCGAGTATGTTCTTTTTTTCCTCTTATTTTATTATAATGATCACCACTTATCTAGTATTATAATGATCACCACTTATCTAGGATTATAGGTTCATTTTGAGTGTTCTCTCTCTTTCACTTTGCTTTGACTCCAACCCTAGTCATAGGATAAATTTCCACAAACACCTAATATGATTAACAAATCCTTTACATTTATAATAGATAATTTAAAATTGTGGTTGTGATATCTTATTATTTAGATTTTAATTTAGTTGTCAAAGTGTGAGTTTGTTCTTTTTTACTTTGATTTGAATGTCATAGAGTTTCATTAGTTACTATTAGAAAAAGTGAATTTCATTTGTTGAAAACTTTAATTTTAGAAGACAATTATAACAAAGAGTGTTGCATAGAATTATTTGAGATGGAAGGCAATATGATTTTAAGTAGAAGTCACATAAGAGGAAGAAAATTGTGAAAGAACAAATGAAATTTTGGTGAATATTCCATGGAGAGAGTGTAGGGTGCATTGCAATTGTAGCATTAAGGCATATTTGGAGTAGTTGGCAAAGGTGGATACCTTGTAAAAAGAAATAATGATGATGATGGCAAAGAAAATCTTGACAAAGAAGATGGAAACATGGAACATAGGTGTGAGGGTGATTTCGATTGTAGAACTTTATATTAGAAAGAAGAAGCATAAGAATAATGAATGGAGAGTCCACAAAGAAAAGTGGAGAAAAATGTGTAAAAGATGAAAGAAAAAAATAGAAGCTTATAGAGTGGTTGATATAGATTAAATGTTTTAAACAAAATGTTCAAGATAACTATCATGCATAAATATTGATTTTTCTTTTAAATAAACATATTTTATATTTAATAATTTCTGTAGATTTTAAAAGAAATTAAAAGATCAATGGCATCTATTTTACATTATCTATACGTCTAATAATTTTCTTAACCTACACAATTTTTATTTTGATGTGTATTTCCATAAAATTATCAAAAATACTAAAAAAAAAATTAAAATTAAAAAGTGATTTAAAAAAATATAAAATAAAATTATATAATAATTTTCATTTTGAATATTATTTTCCTAAAATGTCATTTTGATATAATTTTCTTGCATTATAAAAATTATCTAGTTTCTTCGAAACTAATTCATGTTTTGCTATAACAATAGCTATTTTGATTGAGATGTAAAATATTATTGGAAAAAGCTCAGATCTAAAATCTAATTCTTAGAAAAGAAGAATTATCTATTTTTTTAATTGAAACGGTTATTGTATTTATAGATCAATGGTTGGGTTGTAGCCTAAATAACCGACATTACATGGAGACTTGAGCTCATTAGTCCTTATTACACTTAACAATCTTCTCCTTCATATTTTGGAGACTGTTTAGCTATGGTATGGTCTTGAACACAGGCTCTTCTGAGTTTTTTTTGAGAAATCCTTGTGTCAGACAACATCCCTCATTGGATTTGACATCTGCGTCCTTGTTTGAGCTGCGAAGGATGTGGAAAAAGGAGGAGGAGGTAAAAAAACCGGCAGATCCCACAAACTCTGGAGAGTATTGTTAAGAACTAAATTGCTAAAGTGATCCTCAGAATTTAAAGTCTTTATTAAGAGCTCTAAGTCCCCAAAGACCTGAAGAGCTTTGTGTCCATGCTCTTGTGCAATCTAGTAGCCTTTAAGAAGGCCCAGAAAAAACACTTAACAACATTTAAAACTAAATTTTAAACTGGAAAGAAGTTCAAATGTTCTTTTTAAGTAAAACTAGTCAAATCTCAAAGAATGGATATATTGATTTTGTGGATCCACTGCTACAAGAATAATTTGAAGATTACGAAACAAATATTTTAGGCAATTCTATTGAATTTTGGTATATATTCTTGGATTCCATGTCATGTGCTTAGGTACAAATTTATTTGTTTATGACCAATTTATTTACACATTCATTTTTAGATTTCATTAAAATTATATATATTT
>APFE030872441.1:32284-59421 GCA_000404065.3 Pinus taeda
CCAATCAAGGGAATTTTTTTACACAAAGCTATTTATGAGAAGGAAATATTGGCAATACTCCATGCACTTAAGAAATGGAAACCCTACCTAATGGGAAGACACTTCAAGGTAAAAATGGATCATGATAGCCTTAAATACTTTTTAGAAAAAATGATTATGCTCTCAAGAGCAACAAAAGTGGGTCACAAAGATGTTGGGTTATGAATTTGAAATCATCTACAAAAAGGGGAAGAAAAATGTGATGGCAGATGCACTCTCAAGAAAGGATGAGGATGTGGAAACATTGTTGTGCGCCATTTCTATTATCCAACCAGATTGGATAAACGAAGCAAGGGAGGAATGGAAGAATGACGAAGAAGTGTGGGAACTTATTCGAAAGTTACAACAAGATTCCAGCACATCTGATACATTTAGTTGGAAAAATGATTCGTTATGGTACAAAGATTGCTTATACCTCTGTAAGAATTCCCAACTCAAACAAAATATTCTTTTGGAATTTCACACTTCTCCCTTAGGAGGGCACTTGGGAATTTTAAAAACTTACCACAAGGTTAAGAAGGAATTTTTTTGGGATGGCTTTAAATTGGATATTCAAAAGTTTGTGGTGGAATGTTTGCTATGCCAACAAAATAAAGCTGAAACAATTAAGACACCAGCTTTATTACAACCCTTATCCATTCCAAGCCAACATTGGGAGGAGGTTTCAATGGATTTTATCACAGGTTTACCCAAGTCTAAGGGAAAGAGTGTCATCATGGTGGTAGTTGATAGACTTACTAAGTATGCACAGTTTTGTGCATTATCACATCCATTTAAAGCCAGTACAGTATCTACTGCATTTATGGAAACAATTCAAAAGCTGCATGGAAACCCAAAGATTATTGTAAGTGACAAAGATCCCATTTTCACTCGAAATTTTTGGACATAATTATTTTCTTGTCTTGGTACTCAGTTAGCTCATAGCTCATCTTATCATCCTCAATTTGATGGGAAAACTGAGATAGTAAACAAATGTTTTAAAGGATATCTTCGTTTCTTTGTATCTGATAAATAGACACAATGGGTCAAATGGTTGCCTCTGGCTGAATGGTGGTATAAGACTTACTTCCATACTGTGTAGAAATTCCCACTGTAGATCAACAAATTATGTAATATACTAAAACACAATACAAGATCTATTTCTACAACACTTTGCGGAAGCTTAATTGAATTGAGTAATATCAAGAGAACACATATAACTGAGAATGAGAAATCAATCACACATAACACAGAAGAAATAACCCGGGGAAAGCCTCAAACTAAAACCCCAATCTCTGTATTATCATACAAGTGGAAATCTTGTTCAAGTTACAAAAAGAATCAGCTCTCAAGCTATCCTGCTCTTTCTGTAATCAAATAATATGGATCACAGATTGAATAAACATTGTATATGTCCTCCTCAAGCCCTCCAAGCCTCCTATTTCCTTGTGTAGTTTTTCTTGGGGTTCAGTGAAGCCACTTGTGTGAATTGACCTCATCACACTCACTAAACTTGAATAAGTAATTGCGCAATCCTCAAGGAAACAATTCCTTCTACATGCAAGGAATATTCACAATGGAATATTCTAGCAACTGATAGTACACTGCCCCTCCATCTGGTCTCAACTGTGTCTCTATCTGAACTGACATGCATGAGTTATTTATGAGAGAATACTTAGCTATCTGAAGTGTAGTAGTTACATGCTTGCAAGCATTAACTAATTGAACTTACATTAATTCAACAAACTGTTTGAAATAATCTAACTGGACTTGACTCAGTTAACTGAGCCAACTAATTACAACTCAATATTACAACTCATCCTTATCTCTTTAACCGATGGATAAATTCCTCGATTAATGGAGAAACTGTTGCATGTCCCTACATAGACTTCAAGTTTGATTTTCCTTAACTAATTAACTCAACATTAATTAATTAATTAATTTACAAACTGCTGCTAAGATAAATTCGAATTTTACTTCACTATTTTAGTTTAGGGACTGAATAAAACAGGAAGGTATCCCGAAATGATATTATAGAATGCTATTTTTAGCACTTCCATTTTTCCATCCATTGTTGCTAAGATCAACACTTGCTGAACTGCTATTTATAGCAGTGCTATTTTTAGCAATTCTATTTTTAGCATTTCTTGTTGCTATTTTCAACATACTGCAGCAAAAATGACCCCATTTATGGCACTTTATGGATATCATCCACCATCCATCACATCATATTTAAGACAAATTCTAAGTTTCAAGAAGTAGAAGACCACATCGAGCATCAACAACAAGTTCTCCAACTCTTAAAGGATAACCTCACTTTGGTGCAGAATAGAATGAAACAACAGGCATATCAACGTTGCAGTGAAAGAAGTTTTGATGTAGGTGACTGGCTGTTCTTATGGCTACAACCATATAAAAAAATGTTCCTCAAGCAAGATAAGAAGGATACTAAATTATCACCAAAGTATTATGGTCCGTACAAGGTGTTGCAAAATATTGGTACTATAGCATACAAATTGGAGCTTCTTGCAACTTCTCGAGTGCAACTAGTTTTCCATGTTTCATGCTTAAAAAAGGTTGTAGGTGACAAAATTCCAGTTCAAACAATATTGCTAGAACTTGAAGAGGAAGGAAAAATCATATTGGAACCTGAAATAGTCACAGAAAAAAGAACTCGACAACCACAAAATTGATCAATTTCGGATTATCTCATCTAGTGGAAGAACTTACCCCACGGGGGCTTCACTGGTGGAGCAATACCATACCACGTGGGTTCATATTGAGGGACATTTATTGAGTAAAAAATGACATAATATATTGGGGGATATATAGGGAGTAGAGGGTTTTTATATTGGCAGGTATAAAAAATGGAGCCCAAAGTTAATAAAAAATATAAAGGGGTATAAAAAATGTTAATGAAAAATGGATACCTACAATATCTAGTGAAATTAAGGGTTAAATAATGTGATTTTTAGAGGTATTTTCCAATATGTAGACAAATTAAGGGTAATGCTTAATATGCCACGAACGCATGTGATATGTTAGAGGTTCATTGAGTGAGGCCCCCGTGACTTACCCAGTGAAGATTCCACATGAGAGGGTGAACATTTTATACAGAAGAATCCAGAACTACTCAAGCATTGAGGACAACACTTTTTTAAAGGAGAGGGGAATGTTAGGTCCCTATAATACTAGTGATTCCCCCATTACTATTGTCGTTGTAGCCCTTATTGTTATTTTTGTGCCCTTAAATTATTATTGTTATGTCGGCTTTGATTATATTGTGACCCCTTAGACTCCTATATATATAAATGAGGTTTTGCCATTTGTATCATCCAAGGATTATTCATTTTTGTAATGTAAAGGACGTTTCCCCCTCAAAGAGGTTGATTTTCAAGTCGTTGATCTATCTTTTCTTCTATTTTGTGATCTGGTTATATAATAGTCGCTGGACACATTCACTTTTATGCACAAGAATCTCCCTATTTCAGGCATCCAGAAGCCATCATGATTTCCTACTTAAATAAGTTCGATTGCCTGAGTGTTTAAGGGGGGAAGACTTAAGATCATCTTCGCATAACTGTGTGTAGGTTCGAACCCCACTGTCAACATTTTTTGAAGGGCAAGTATTTAAGGAAAATTGATTATTCTACTAAATAAGAGGTCTCTTATTACAAGTTAGAATTTCAGTGATTTTCGAATGCATAAATTAAATTAGGAGTACGTATATATGTGTGTGTAGAGTTTACATGAGTTTTTTTTTTTTTTTTTATGCATCAAGCATCCCATAAGAGTATGAATACTTTCACCTCAAAGTTGCGTGATTATATTATGATTTGAAGGTTGTAAGTTCATCCTTTCTCGTTTTGCATACGATGTGTGTTGTGGATGAACGATAATAATGTATGGCTCATTTGTGTACTTATGATGAGTGCATGGCGTGCTTACATACACGGATGACGCAAATTCTCACTAATTACCATGATTTAAAATTGGTTTAAGATACTTACACATGATAGACCTAGTTTTAGATGTTTATAGTAGAGCTGGATGAATGAACAAATTTGTAATATTTGTAAAGTATGGTTATTGTATTGAAAGTTGGATGATGGATTTTAGTGCTATGGTCATCATGTCATATAAATACGAATGCAAGTATTGAAAGAAGTATTGTGGCTAAAGAAAGTTGAATCCTATGTTTAACTACGTGCCAATAGGCCTCTTCTTCCATACTGGCATAATAGTAATTACTCATATTAAAATTAAATTATGAGTTGTATGATTTCTAAAAATAATCTATCCAGGGACATAGATTAATGGGATGAAGGTTATACTCCTAGAGATATTAAGAAAGGATGAAATATGAAGGGAAGAAATGTCGAACCCTTATGAGGTAACTGACTAACAAAAATAGATAAAATGACAAGTCCTCTTTCCATAAATCATGGCCAACATGAGGAAAAATCAAAGATAAAAAAACTATAGAGGGAATCTATATAAATCACAGGAAACAAGTTCATGACATTCTATTTACATTAGCAAAATTTGATGGTTAATTAATTGCTTTCCATCCTAGAATAGAGTCTTAAGGTTTTCTTTAATTGTATCAATTCATGAAGTTCCCATGAAATATTGTTAAGCTCATGAAAGATAGGTCTCTGTATGTGGTATGAGACTATGTATCTTTAAATTTGTCTTTGAATTTAATATTTTTGTGTTAATTGGTACATCTACATGTAATGATGAAGTTCATTTTGGATGTGGTTTTTCCACTGGTTAAACCATTTAATTCACCCTTATTAGGAAAATTCTCCAAATATACATTGTTGAAGGGAACTAAAACTTACCAAGTCATTATTCACATATTCAGTAGAAACATGCATATTTAATTTGAAATGCACAATTTGAAACTGACATGTTTCTTTTTTCATAAAGCAATATCCCAATAATTGTAATTGAGATATGCAAGAGGCACAAGTTATATTTCCAATCTAGACTGAACTAGGGTCAGAGTTGTGAAGTGTATGTAAACATGTAATACAACTCACTATATACATGTTGAAGAAGACTTCATACATTAATAATTTTATGACCTTCATAAGGAGGTCAATGGGACTAGCACCCAAAAGTACATCTATAATAAACACATGATGAGAGTGTAAAAGAAACTCCTAGTGCTTCTCGATTAATAGCAATAAGACAATATTAAATACAAGCTCAAGGGCACATTCTCAAGTTCACTCAAATTATAATGTGTTAATTATTGCAAATCTAGGTATGCAACCTCAAAATTCACAACCTATAGCTGCATATAAATCCAAATATAGATGGGTTTCTCACAAATAGGGACCTTTCAAAATCTGCAACAAGAAAAAGATGCTTTGAATATAATGATTGTAGATCTTATGAGTGTATTTATTGTGGAAATTGATAAGATTAACATGATCTGCATGCTTCTACTATATATAAACAAAGTATACATGCTTTATGAGAACATAAATGACAAAAAAATTAGATATGGTGGTTGAAATAAAGCGATTCATAGCAGCCTAATGACTAACAAGAAGTGTACACTAGATCCAAAGCATGACTTGTCCTAATTAGTTAACAAAATTTTGGTAAACCAAAAGGTTTCACATTAATACAACTTATGATGATCTAAGGATCTTATGCTAGTAGTAAAATCATAAAGGCATCGAGTAAGGTGTAACATATAAAATGTTTAGGTGATGAAGAGAGAGAGGATAACAAACCACACAACATATCATTTCTAAATTAATAGGATGATTCCACCATATTGATGGCTAAGTGGTACTGGTAATCGAGATTGTTGTGGACAAAGATAATTGGTATCTAACAATCCATTCAAATTAATTCACAATTGTATAATCTGGGATGCATATTTTGTATCACTATTTCCTACCAAGCAATATTGGGGAAGCCTACCTATTAGATTGTATTGATAGTGTTGTTTGGTTTTGAATATGAAAACATAATAATTGTTGCATAAAATAATGCGGGAATTCATGTTAATGAAGTTAAAATTGATAAATGAGTGATATTCTCTTGTCTTCCCGGGGTGATTTAATGTTTAAGGTGAGGTGTCAACATGTAAATGACTTAGGTTCACACCCTGATTCACATAGTGCCTAAAAAATTAGAGTGCGTGGAATTGAGAACATTGTAACCTTCACTTATGATTCATGTATAGATGTATATACATGCATACTGATTGTTCAATTAGTTTTGGATATACACTAGATTATTCATGGCTAACAAAGTGTTGGGAGTAGTGTTAAAAAATAGGAGTAAACAGGAAATCATATGGTATAACTGGGTTATGGGTGGTGTACTTTTCAATACCAAACAATTATTTTCTTGGCTAAAGACAAGGTTAAGGTTGTTATTAAACTTCAAATATAATATTGAAGGCCATATTAGATTACCTATCAAAAGCTTGCTTTATGAGTGGGTGAAGGTCATATTCTGCTGTTATTAAGACATTTTCTAGTGACATATTCAATCCCAAAACTCAAAGTTATTGGTATTGTAAAGTTGTGTTATGCATAATTACCTCTATGTTATCATTTTGCTGAAAATTTTCCTGCAACCACAAGATACATGAAAATGATTAGCTAAATAAAAGCACTTGAATAATTTGACATAAAATTATTCAGTTATGCTTTGGTTGTTGCAGATGTTAAACAGGTCCATGCATTCCTTATTCTCCAATCAATAAACCGAGCATGGTTTGATTGGACTTGCCTAAAGGTAGTGTGAATAAATAAAGTAATTTTTCGCTTTGACTTGATGTTATGTTAATTATACTAACATTGTTTGAAAACATGTGGATAAGGTACATGTCGTGCATTTCATGCTATTGACATTTTAGTATTGTGTACACATTGTACGAGTGGTACTCTGTACATGTGGTACATATGGCACTGGTGTGGATGCAGGTATTGCATGAGGTTGGATGACGTGTATAGTTGTATGTGTGTGATGCACACTATGTGTATGTGCATATGGTTGAGGAGAAGGCAATGGGTGGTTATCTAGTGTGGCAACCAATCTGGAGTGCGTGTAGAATAAAGAAATAAGTGGAAGTTAAGGAGTGATTAAAGGATACGTATCAATGTTTTATTATAGTTTAGCATGCATGTGATTTATGATTCTGGTCTATGATGATTACATGTGATCTATGATTGGGTTTATAATGATTACATGTGATTTATGATTTTGATGGTTATGTTTTGAGCTAACTTGATGTGATATGTTTATACATGTTGATTGGTCAAATGTGCTAGTTTGACTTGTTGTGACTAATGTAGGGAGACTACATGAAGCAAGTGTCAAAAAGAACAAAAATGCATTGGAAGAACATGCATTTCTTCATATCAATTAAATACAATGAAATTGAAGATGAGGAATCATACCTAAATGGTGGGCAACATTAACCCATAGTTACTCAAATAGTCATACTGTTATATCATGTTATGACATTAACTATGGTAAACAAAAATGAGTTTTTTGTAAGGCATCTAAAGTCTCTCACAAAATTGATTGAAACAAATATTATAGGTAGCAATTGAAGGAGATTGTTGGTAGAACTCCTTTGTAACCTATATATCGGAAGGTCTTATTTAGGTGGCAAGGTCGTGGGAACCTGTAATTTCAGAAACAACTACCTGAGAACAAAGAAATAAATTATAATATGCAAAAATACATTGAGGATGGTGTAAATTTAAGGGGGGGAGTATGTAACACCCCTCTGTTGAATGTAACACCCTATTGCTATCATGCCAGACCTAAGATAAAACTGATTTGTAACAGAAAAGCTAGGTCTGAGGTGTAACAATGAAAGTAAATACTTTATTATTGAATAAATAAAGATAATTTAATTTCTTGGAAAACAAGACACCAAGAGATGATATTCTTGCAAAATGAAATCCTATTGGTGAATGAGAATGTATAATTATTTCATGATAAGACTTATAAATCAAATTCTAGATAAGATTAATGGAATGAGAGATAAACATCCATTAAGTTACTCAGATAGAGAAAGATGCTATGTTTAAGAAAGACATAAAAGCCTTGTAGAAGAGAAAGGAAAGATTTTATGGGAAAAGCCTTGTGGGAGGGAAAGTCAATATTTTCTGGGAAAAGCCTCGTGGGAAAGAAAGTCAAGATTTTCTGGGAAAAGCCTAGGAAAATGGATAAAAAGATCCATAAAAATGGGACCCCACTGAAGGAAACCATATCATGAAAGAGCTAATTAAATACCCATTGAAGAGATCAACAAGAGGTAGTTGATCCATGGCAAGAAATCTCAGCTCGGGGGTGAACTGGAGGAAGTAAGTTCTAGGTTGGGTGGTGGTACTTGATTTTCCAAGTGACAATCTTTCAGCTAATCTAGTTTTTCAATTGCATAGGATGTTATGTATGTTGACTCCTTACTCTTTATGTTGTCGTACATTTAAGCATATGAGTATAATTGCATGTGTTATCCTTGTTTATAAGATGATTGAAAACTTATGCATGTGACAACTACTGAATATAAATTTAAACGATGTTAAATTTAGTGATTGGAGCATAGTAGGTGGTTGTTAGTATTGTGTCAAGGAGGTATGTGACACCTACCATCGACCATAAGGATCATGATACCCTCCAACCTAATGTATTTTTGCACAACCATAAAGATAACCCCTTCTTCCGACCTTGGATATTATAATTAGTTGATATCATTTTTTTTAAATACATCTTTTGAGTGAACTATGGACTTTTATTTTCATAGCAAAAAAATATTACCTTTTGTGAAAGGAACTTATCTTAAGTGCTATGGTTCATGATTTGTGTCCCAAGTAGTGTGGGTTTTGTTGTAGCATTTTTTGGTTTTGATAAGATAGAATAAATTAGTCAAAAAATACATAAAAATATTTTGAAAAAATGTTAAGTTAGGATATGGACATAAAAATATTGAATAGAATGTTTTTAGAAAATATCTTGATGATGATGTTCATATCAAAGAAAATGTTAGGTTAGATGCCCTAAAAAATCAAGACAAAAAGAAAATGTTAGGCTAGAAAGAAAAGAAAACAAATAAACTTTGAAAGTGAGCAAGTCTAAATGCCACTACTATTTTTCTATGAAATAATGGTTGTGTGCAGCTTGTCATAAATGCCATGACCCATGACAGCCAAATTGTTTAATCTTGACTGCTTCATGCTTTAAATTTGATGTTATAGTTAGAGAATAAAGATCTGGCCGAACTATTTAATCTTGGCAGATCAGTAGTTAGGTAGAGAATAATAAGGTGCTCATCAATTTAATCTGAGCCCTTGCATGTTATAAGGTTAGAATTAGATAGTTTGCTTTTGTAAAATAAAAAGAAATGAAAAGGGTTTGCTAGCTTAAATGCACCCATGAAGTGTAGAAAAATCATAGGAAAAGCAAAGGGTAAGTAGAGAAAGGTTGCAGAAGTATGATGATTGATTCGACAAAATGTACATTTATCATGTTTTACTATATGTTTCTATGTCCATGAGGTAATTACACAAAGCAAATGAAGGTCTACAAGATCAATTAATTAACTTCCCTCATCCTCATTCATACCTATGTTTACTAATTTCCCCTTCCACCTTCATACATTTCATATTCATTCATTTTCCATAAAAAGACCCCTTTTCCTAAGGTCAAAATCCTTTTTGCCTAGGAAAAGTGAAAACCCCATGCTAAATCCCCTTTTTCCCCAAAACCCACAAAAGTTGTTTACCATAAGTATTGATGCATATATGTAAAAAGAAAATAACTTGTTAAAAAGAATCATACTTAGTCTATTTCCCCTTTCCACTCATATTTCATATTAACTCTAGCTTATAGTATTAAACCCCTAAAAAGTTCCCTTTCCCGTATATATTAACTCCCTTTATTAAAATACCCTGAAACCATAAGTTTTATAATAAAACTATGTATTTCATAAACATATCACATAATCGCGGTTCGCAAGCCTTTCAACATGAATGCACACTCCTCCACATTGCGATATGCAATTGCGATGGACCCAGACCCGACACAATATATATCACAATCCATTGCCATATCGCATCCACCCCTCATCGCAAGTCCTGACTAAAGCAATAACCCTCTGTTGATGCGATCTCCGATATGCGACGGGAACCCAAACCCGACGTAGTATTATCCATGTTTTATTTTCTACATCGCATCTGGCCCCTATCGCATTCCTTTGCGATGGGCCTTCCTCCGCTAAATTGCGATTGCGATATGTGATATGAACCCGGACCGATATCATTTATCTGCCTGCATTCATATTATATCAAGTCTGCCATATATATTTTGTGAAGGATTTCTTTGTTAAAATGTTTTTATGGTTTAAACATAAAACACCACTAATATGGGTTTTTAACCATAATAAAGCCCATACTGCCATGATTAATCACTCCGCCCTTCCATTTCTCTTTCCTCCACCCTTCGCGTTGTTCTTTTGCTCCACCACTATTCGATCAAATCCATTCAAATCCAGGACCTTCATTGATTTCGGGTTGGCTCTCTGTATGAGCACTACCCGCCCGAAAAGCGGTATTCCACTGACCTCCCTTTCCTGCATGTCAGGCTTAGATTATTTCAAGTGACCCCTCCCAAAACCACCCGCGCCTCATAAAGTGGTGCAATGGAAACAAAAACCACCTCCCACATAATGACAAAATGACCACTGTTTTCTTTGCGCCATATTTCAAAAAGGAAATTGTTTTTCCATTTAAACGCAAAATCACCATTTTTTCCTTTGTTTCACCTGTTTTCACAGTAAACCCTGCATAAGCCTCTGCGACCAATAAAACCATTGTTTTACCTTCCAATATGCTCTGGAATCCTTCTAATATCCTTTCAAGCTCAATAAATCCATTGATGTCCTTCTCTGTCACCTATGATTTCTTAACAATTTTTGTGTTTTGCAGGTAAAAACCCCTATTCCAGGCTTACAAGGAAAAAGCTTGCATATAGTTTGAAGACAAATCTAAAGGTATTTACTATTGAAAAACACAGTAAAAACCTAAAATTCACAGTAAAGGTTACGTAGCAGGGTCAAAGGATATTCACAGAGTTTAAAGAGTATCAGATGAAACACCAAATCAAGAAATTAACCAATGTAAAGGATACAAACAATCAAGCAGCTTAAAGGGAAAAATATAAAACAACAAAGCTAGCACAACTTGAATAAAAGGGACAAAAAGAAGTAGTTCAAAAACTGCCTCTATCTTCTTGTATGAAGATCTTTCCTTTCCTAGAATAAATCTTAATCAGTTTTAGGATATTTCCTTGGTTTCACTATTGTATAAATAACTCTCTTCTCGAGTTGTTATGGGTTCGAAGTTTGAGGTTCATTATTCGTTGCTTGTTAAGTAGTGTCTGTTCATTCTACTTTGAACCTGGTTGCACCTATGAAGGAAGCTTTTGTAGACACTTGATGTACTTAGTCTTTCTGGAACCTTAATACAAAGCAGAGGATTCTGAATTTGGTTTTGCACAGTTTGCGTTATCTTGTAAATTTTTCCAGTTATCAATCATTATGTGTTTCTTCATATGCTTATGACTTATAGAGATATCTAGGTAGGAATAATTGTGTCTCAATTTATTCCTATAAGCTACTAAAGTGATCATCTATTAAGAGAATGGATTAATGAACTGTTTGTTTAGCTAATCCCCTCTAGTCAATAAATCGTCAACATCTTATGTAAGTTTAAGTATATTGCCTTGAATATTTGGAACATAACTTAGAAGGTTTTGACACTTATGATTGTTCTATTTTACAGTCTGGAAACTGTGATAATCATATTATTTTTTGTCTTCTTCTCACCATTATTTTTTATCTATATCGCTATGTAAAGCTTTATAGAAGCCCTTTGCTGAGATATTAATATAACCCAAAGGATTATGTATTTCAATTCTACATCTGTCTTCATTCATTGGTCTTCCAAAAACTGAAACCTGAAACCCCAAAATAATTATTTTAGATGCTCTGGCATTGGTAGCTGACCTACTACTATCTCATAGGTACAACATTAGACTGGCGTCGTTGCCGGGGATTCGAATTTCATTTAACTTTCCCTTGGGACAATGATATTCATTCATTCTTTTCCTTTAAAGGTGATTAAAGGTTTAGAAAGGTTAAAATCATTCACCTAGGCGACTCCACACTCCCAAGCTGGCACCTTTTAAACATACTAGATCTGATTCGGAAGCTAACATAGTTAGTCCTCTGTCAGATCCTGAAAGGCTTCTGAGAAAAGCTAGTTTTAAAAGGGGACAGCAACCATCTTCTTCTTCCTCTTCAGTACTACAGTCTGAAGAATTAGAATCATTTGACCCCTATATTAATATACCATTTGATCTTAATTACTCCCATTTATCACCTAGGGTTGTTGAACTTCTAAATAGAGGAGTTGATTTTAAGTTAGCCTACCTTTTTCATTCATTAGAATCTCATCCAATACCCAAACTACCACTAGGATCACCTGAAACTGAATCTGATTTGGGTGTTAATCTACCAGATTTTAAACCCACATATTTCATATCCCCTACCACCTATCATTTTCCTTCCATTTTTGACCAAATTGAAGCTTTCTTCTTCTAAACAATCTGAGGAGACCTTCTCTATATATTCCAATCCTCTCTTTGAAAAAAAGAAGGTATTCCTTTACAGGTCCCAAAGTTAGTTCTTAAAACTCCTTTGAAGTCTTTCAGGATATCTCCTACTCCTTCACCTCCAACTTGTTCATCAACCCTTGAATCACCATCTTCTTCCTCTACTTCTTCTTCATCCTCTACATCCACTCAAACACCTCATACTCCACCTGAACAACCTCATACTCCACCTAAACATCCTCATACACCTCAAGCACTTCATACACCACCTGCTATGATGGCTTTCCGACCTATTGTATAGGCTAGATATGCTGCCTTAGTCATACCTAATAACCTTGATGCATTCCCAGTTGGATACTTAAAATAAGTTCCCAAGTACAATGGAGAAACTGGTCCCTCAGCTGAGGACCATCTTCAAGCTTTCCTACACTTCGCAGACAACATGAATATTGAACAAGAAAATGTTTATATAAGATTGTTTGTACAGTCACTTGAAGGAAATGTGAGGATTTGGTTTAGGTAGTTACAAGAAGCTTCCATTAGAAATTGGGAAGTGCTTATAATTATATTTAAAAATCAATGGGGTGTGAAAAAGGATCCTCTTTATTTCCTTATAGAATTTGAAGAGATTAAAAGGAACTTCGGTGAACCAGTATCATATTTTATCAAAAAATTCAATAAAATCTATCACAAAATGCCTACTCATTGTAAGCCCCCTGTAGCAGTAGCTAAGTCTAGATTTTCTAAAGCTTTTGATGATGACTTTGCTGTCATGCTATGAGAGAGAACTTCAAGAACTCTTGAAGATATGCAAACAAATGCTATAGAAGTAGAAGCAAATAGGGCAACCTCAACTTCTTTAAAACTTAAGGAAGAAAAATCCCAAAGAAAACTCAAATCTGTTCAAGAAGCCTCTAGTTCCTCTAAGGCTAAATCATAAGACTCAAAAATAGATGAAATAACATCTCTTCTTAGAAATCTATCAAATAGGATTTCAAAGATTGAGACCCAAACTAGGACAATACCAAAAACAATTACTACACCTCAAAACCAAAATCAAGGTCAGTATAAAAGAAATCCACCACTACAAATTCTTCAGAGACCTAGCAATGATCAACAAGTTCCTACTCCTCTATTGATAGATGATGAAAAACTTGATGATAATACTATGACAATTACTGAAGATATTAATAGTATGGATTCTTCTTCCAGTAAAACAACCATCATTCCCCTCTCACAACAAAATTAGGTTCAAGAAGATTAGGAAGCTTCACAGGGCTCTAAATATCATGCTTTCTCTAAATTTATAATTGTAGAGTTAAACAAGAGATATGATATTAGGCCTAGGCTTGGTCCTTGGATACCTCCAAAGGAAACTCCAATAAGTGAACCACGTATCAAAACTGCTGAAGCTCAAACAACTCTTATTTAGCCCTTAGCTCAGTCAATTGATACTACCCAAACTGGTAATTTTTTTTTGACTACATTTAATGTTAAAAAATAATTAGAGAGAGTTAAGATCCCAATTCCACTATAGAAATTTCTAAAAACCCTAGTTACAAAAGCCAAGTCACAAAATCGATACAAAATACCTCGGTTGATGTTGAAGGTGATGTCATAAGTATGCAAGATGAAAAACCAACAGTAATTTTTGGCCCTAGTTCAGACATGATAGATGAGATAGTGCCTCCTTTCTATGTAACTCTTAAAACAAATGATTCTATGTTGTATAATTGTATGCTTGATTCAGGAGCATCACACAACCTTATGCTAAAATCTATCATGGACCATTTTAAACTCGACATAACTAAATCCTACCATGACCTGTACACCTTTGATTCTAAAAGGGTGCCCTGTTTGGGATTGATCAAGGATCTAGTGGTTACCCTTGCCCAAGTTCTAGTGAAAAGTGTAGTACTTGATATTGTTGTCATAGATATCCCTCCCAAGTTTGGAATGCTCCTTTGTAGGTCTTGTTGTGCCAAATTAGGGGGAAATCTATAGATAAATATGTCATATGCCACTATTCCTTTTTATGGAGGAGAGAAATTAAGATTGTATGGAGAGGTAAGGTTTGCACATATTGTTTGTAAGATTGACCAGCCAAGGAACCATCCAATTTATGTAATAGATCAAGTCTTTGGTTGTTTTCAACTCACTTCAAACCAATATAAAACTCAAGTCAAAATTGAAGAGGTAGTTGAAAGTCCTGAACCAAACCAAACTGATATTTGGAAACTGTTCTTTGATGGCTCTTGCATGAAAGATGGGGTAGGAGCTGGAGTAGTTTTAATTTCACTCGAAAAAGAAAATATAACACAATCATGTAAATTAGACTTCGAAGTTACAAATAATGTGGCTGAATATGAAGCTTTCCTTTTAGGATTGCAATTAGCCAAAAGCTTAAAAGTTCAAAACTTAAGTGTTTTTACTGATTCAGAGCTTATTGTTAAACAAGTAAGAAATGTTTTCTAGACCAAGCACCCTCGACTTAGGTCCTATCGAAATGAAGTATGGGATTCAGTTGAAAACTTCTTTGATGCTTTTAACTTGAATCATATTCCCAAAGATTAGAATATTCATGCATATGCCTTAGCTGTATCTGCTAGCTCTTTTAAAATTACTTATCATACTAATGTACTCTATCAGATACAAGTCAAATATAGGCCATCTATCCCAGATAATTTGAAACATTGTCAAATATTCGAAGATGATGAACATTTGAAATCATTTCTGCAGGTCATAGATGATTTTTCATTTCTACAAATTGATGAAGATAGAACTGAAATAAATGAAAATGCAGATGGAAATGATACTTCATATTTTAAAACCCAAATTGCTAATCATGACATTATTCAATTATCTAACAATTTTATTCCAAAAGGACTCATTCCCTTAGAAAAATTGTTTGATCAAAATGATGTCCTTCGAAACCCTCTGTCCATTTCTTCAGAAGATGGCATAGAAGAGATTAACATTGGAACTGATGAAGATATCAAAAACATCAATATATGTGCATCTCTAGACCCTAAGATCAAAGCTCAATATCTTAAGTTACTGCAAAATTATAAGGATGGTTTTGCTTGGACTTATGTTGATCTAAAGACCTATGATACTTCATTAATACAAAACCTTATCAATAGAAACATAGAAGGATAAATCCAGCCCTTCTAGCAACTGTAGAAAGGGAGATTAAGAAAATGCTAGATGCTCAAATCATCCCCCTTCTTATATATTATAATTGGGTTGCAAATCTAGTTCCCGTTAGAAAGAAAAATGGAGAAATAAGACTCTGTGTGGATTTTAGAAATTTGAACAAGGCCTCATTAAAAGATAATTATCCATTACCCAAAATGGATTAGTTACTTCAAATGGTTTCAGGAGCACAAAGAATTTCTATGCTTGATGTTTTTTTAGGTTACAATAGGGTGAATGTCGATACAACAGACAGAGAGAAGACAACCTTTACTACACCCTGGGGTACATTCATGTATGTTAGGATGCCATTTGGCTTAACCAATGTTGGAGAAACATTTCAGAGAGCTATGGACATAGCTTTTATGGGTCCAGTAAATAAATTTGTGGTTATTTATCTTGATGACATCACTGTTTTTTATAAATATGATAAGACTTGATGAAGGTTTTCGACAGGTGAAGAAAATTTGGAATATCATTGAACCCTAAGAAGTCCTTGTTTGCTGTCAAAGAAGGAAAATTGTTTAGCCATATAATTTCAAAGGAGGGAGTGGTAATTGACCCCAAACGAGTATCTGCCATTGAAACATTGGCCTTACCTAGAAACAAGAAGGAGATTCAAGCTTTTATAGGCAAGATCAATTTTCTAAGGAGGTTTATTCCAAATTATGCAGAGATTGCAAAAGAAATAACTGACATGCTCTGAAAGGACCATGAAATCAAATGGACTCCCTCTTCTAGGCATGCATTTGAACAAATAAAAAGGGATATCTCTGAAGCTCCCACCTTAGCTAGCCCCGATTATACTAAGCCATTTAGTATTTTCTCTTTTGCCTCTGAAACAACCCTTACTACTATTCTATTACAGAGAAATGAAGATTCCCATGACCAACCCATAGCCTTTTTCAGCAAGGTTATGAGATATGTTGAGCTTAAGTATGACATCATTGAGAAGAAAGCCTATGCCCTCATTCAAGCCCTAAAAATCATTTAGAATGTATGTCTTACATTCACCTATTACTGCTTATGTCCCTAATAGTGTTGTCAAAATTGTCCTAACCCAACCAGACACTGATGGGAAAAGAGGTTGATGGATCACTCAAATTCTGGAGTTTGATCTAACTATCAATGATCCGAATTGGATCCTCAAACACTCTTACAGTTTCCTGAACTCTGAAAAACTCATATCGAAGTTTCAAAGAACTATGGATGTTGAAGCTTATTAGAAATTACCTCTGAACAATGGTAATTTGTGGCCAACATGGAAAAACGAGGACCCTCGGTCAAAGCACGTAGACCGTTGGCCCATGGTGACCGCACACTGGCACAAATTGGCAAACGGGAGGTCAAATCCAAAAACATAAGTAGTTTCTGATACATGATTAGTGCTAAAGTGCTAATCGTGTATCGCAGGGCATCCCTCTAAATGAAGGAAAGCCTCAAGTGCTCGGTCACGAGGAAAAGCATGAAACTATATGGAAATAACCGATTCCATCAGAAGACGGGTCTCGTGCTAAAACCGACAGGATATCAGGAGGACTTCAAGTGGTAAGCAGGTTCGACCAAGTCCTGCATGATGCCATACACTGGGGGACACGTGTCCAGTGGATGAGAGAGAAAACCACTCCGATCGCACAGTTAACAGTCATGCTACTTACTCGCGCGATATGGACGGAGACCGTAGGATTTGGAGGCCCCAAATCAACGATAGAGAAGCAACCCGATGGGTGACCAGATTTGATAGGGAAATAGGTTGAGGCAGATAAGATTTGAGATCTGACATGACCGATGAGTTGGCAAAGGAATCTGTTTCGCGGGAAATCTTGGAGCAACGAAAGTAACAACCATTCAAAGAAAACTGACACTAAATAGGTGGCCACCTCTCTGTGAAGCATTAGAGTGAAGATGGCGCAGAGCAGGGGAATTCCAGCAGACAGAGGCAGGAGATCGCGAGAGCTGGGAAGTGGAAATGAACAATCAGGGAGAAAATCCGCTTTAAGCCATGAACAGATAGAGAAAGCAGAGAGGCAGAGAAAGGGAAGTAGAAAGCTGAAAGGCAAGAGAGAAGTGAGTTGCAGAGAACAGAGAAGCCGAGTTGACTTGCAGAGCAAAGGCAACATTCAGCAGACAACGACAGAGAGAGTCTAAGAGTCTGTGAACTCCAGAGAAGGTTTGAGAGGTTCAAGAAACTCCTCTGTGTATACCTGTCAGGTATTGAGTACCAAATTAGACTTATACCACTGAGATCAGTTGAGGTTGAGATTTAGTAAGGGGAGTCTATGTACTCTAGACACTTGGGGAATCCAAGTACAATCCTACTAATCATTCTCTGTTAAGAGAGACTCAAATTGAGCTCCTCATAATAAAATATCTGCTTTAAGACACAATAGAAAGGCCACCACTGAAGGTTGGACAAGGAGACATAGCCCAGGAGGATTAGGTGAACTCCTCATTAAATTTGTTGTGTTTTATATGTTTGCTTATAGTGTTCTCTTATTGTTTAAGTGTCTGTGTATTTCGCAATCTTATCGATCCATTGCATAAAATAAAATAGGCACACCCCAACACATAAGTTAGTAATACCTTCATTAATTAACTGAGATCATTCAGGGGGTGATTTCAGATCAAGTGGTATCGGAGCTCTAGGTTGTTAAGGTTAGACAAAATTGTGTTGGACTTTGTTGTTGAATGCTAACTAGATCAAAGCTTAAATTAGGAGAAGGAGAGTTGGTTGAGACTAACTTGGAGATTGGAAGAGTCTATCCTCAAAAGAAAATGTCAAAGGAAAGTCCCTTGGGGCCAGACCCTCAATTTATAGATAGTTTCCAGGCCATGAGGTCCATGGTAGAGGAAATGTATAGGGACTTTAGGAAACATAAAGATGAAGATTCATCAGGCTGCAAACAAGATAAAGGAGAAGAAGAGTCTGACCACTCAAAAGGAAAAGGGAAAAAAGAAAACTTTCTCACACCTCCTAATAGCCCTGAACATAAAAGGAAGACATCTTTGATTAAATTAGATGTTAAATTTGATTTACCAATATATGATGGAGAGTTAAATGCAGAGAAGCTGGATAATTGGATCAGACAAATTGATGTTTATTGCAAAGTGCAGAGTATCGACTCAGACAAGAGTAAGATTCAGCTGGCCAGCCTATGCCTCGGAGGCACTGCCTTGGTATGGTGGGAAGGGAGGACACAAGCTGACATAAAGAAACATGCTAAGATTCTTTCTGTCTGGAGTGAATTTGTTTCTGCAATCAAAAAGCAGTTCTATCTACTAGCTTACATGCAGCAAGCCATGATGAGCTGGCAAACTCTTTGCCAATTGAAAGGGAAAAGTGTACAAGGTTACACCCAAAATTTAGGAAAATAGCTTTGATTCTAGGAATTTCATTAGACTCACTTGAGACTCTGTTGAAGTACATAGGTGGTCTACATAGCTATATGAGGCACACTATCCTCATGTTTAATCCCACTAGTATAGATGAGGTATCTGTTCAAGCTACACATCTAGAAGCTAGAGGAAAGAATGGGAACCCAAAAGTTGGGGGATCATCCAAACCCATTGCAAGCAAGAATAAGGATAAAAGAAAACAGAAATGGAAAGAGAGGAAGGCCAACACTGCATAGAAAAGCAAGTCTTCATGCACTCACTGCAAGAAGGATGGGCATGATGATGAGCACTGTTGCATTCTGCGTCTGGAGCTGAGACCTAAGAAATTCGAGGGCAAGAAGAAGAAGACTACTGCAACAATTCAGAGAGATTTGGGGTCAGACTCAGGAGATGAAACAACCATTGCAGCGACAGGTATAAAAGATAAAAATTATGAAGCATCTACTAGTAATTCTACACAATCTACTAACAATGAAGAAAATGAGAGAAAAATACATGAGATTTTCCATATTCGAGTTGTTTCGAAGCATCAAAAGATTGATACTTTGTTTGATAGTGTCTCACAAGTAAATTTAATTTCTGAAGAAATTGTAAAGAAGTTGGGATTACTGACTACACCTCACAAGAAACCATACCCATTAGGTTGGTTAAGTGATAAAGGACAACTACAAGTGACTAGACAATGCAAACTTAAGTTTTCTTTTGGGTCAGCATTTGTAGATGAGGTTGAGTTAGATATCATTCCTTTGGATACATGTGAAATTGTTTTAGGAAGTCCCTACTTGAATGATAGAAAATCTATTTTCTATAGAGCTGAGAACAAGTATCTTCTCGTTAAATATGGAATTGAATATATTGTAAGAGCTCATAAGCTCAAGAATAATTATACTCTCATAAACTTAGGGTAGATGAAACGAATTGTAAATTCATGCAAACAATTTTTAATAATGGTTGTAAAGGAAAAAAACCCTGATAAAACCAATGTATTTGAGGGCTGTGATGCTAAATAGCAAGCTGATTTAGAAAAAGTTGTTTCAAAATATGATATCTTGTTTCAAGAACCTAAAGGTCTGCCACCTAAAAAGGAAATAGTGCATGATATTAATTTGCAGCAAGATGCTCCATTGCCTAACATCAAAATGTACAGGTTGTTCGCTTTAGAGAATATAGAAATCAAGAAACAGGTGCAGGAGTTGCTCGAGAAGGGGTTTATCAGACCTAGCACATCACCGTGTGGGTCTCCAATCATTTTGGTGAAAAAGAAAGATGGCTCATGGAGAATGTGCATTGATTACTAAGAACTGAATAAAATAACAATAAAAAATCGTTATCCCCTTCCTCGCATAGATGATCTGTTAGATCAGTTAAAGGAAGTTGTTTATTTTTCCAAGTTAGACTTGCATAGTGGATATTATCAGGTCAGAGTTGCAGAACAAGATGCATGGAAGACTGCTTTCAAAATAAAGCAGGGATTGTATGAGTGGCTGGTTATTCCTTTTGGCTTAACTAATGCTCTTGCTACTTTCATGAGAATAATGAATGACATACTCAGACCTTTTCTTGATGACTTTGTTATTGTATATTTGGATGACATTCTTAAATTTAGCAAAACACGGGAAGAACATTTAGAGCATGTTAAGAAGACATTAGATGTTTTGAAAAAAGAAAAACTTTATGTTAAACTCTCAAAATATGAATTTTGCAAAACATCTTTGAATTATTTGGGACATATAGTAGCGGGTGGTGAATTGAAGATAGATCCCTCTAAGGTTGCAGTCATTGTAAACTGGCCTAAACCCAAATCTGCTACAGAAGTTAGAATCTTCTTAGGAGCAGCACAATATTGGAGAAAGTTCATTCCAACTTTTCCTTAATTCTAGCTCCCTTACATGCTTTAACAAGATTGAACAAGGTGTTTCAGTGGGGAGGCAAATAGTAGAAATCCTTCAACACCTTGAAAGAAAAGATTAGTACAACACTAGTACTAGCACTGCCTGATCTTCGGAGACCATTTGAGATCCAAACGGATGCCAGTGACTATGCCATGGGAGCAGTGTTGATACAACACAGTAAACCCATATGTTATCATTCTGAGACATTTAATTCTGCAGCAGTTAACTATCCCACATATGATAAAGAATTGTATGAATTAGTACAGAGTGTGAAAAAGTGGAAGCATTACTTAACGGGCAAAGAGACAGTTATACATACTGATCATCAACCACTTCAATATTTTCACTCCCAAACTAAGTTGCAGCAATCAAGGCACTATAGATGGATGGGTTTTCTACAACAGTTTCATTTAGTCATCAGATACAAAAAGGGCATACACAATAAAGTTGCAGATATGTTATCTAGACCAATTATAAATGCATCTACTATACTTAAGCATTACTCAGTATTGCATGAGAGCTACATTGAACAATACACTCAAGATATAGATTTTAAAGATGTATATGCAACTTTAAGTCAAGGCAAATGAGTAGAAGAATTGGATTATCACATTAAGGACCAACTCTTGTATCATTGTGGGAAGCTATTCATTCCACAAACTAAAAGAGTAAAGATAATTCGAGAAGCACACACTTCTCTAATATCAGGTCACTTTGGGGTAAGTAAAATGGTTGCACAACTGCAAAGATTTTGTTATTGGCCAAAAATGAATGAGACAGTTTCTAGATATGTAAGAGGGTGTACCATGTGTGCTAAATGCAAACCCAGCAATAGAAAACTAGGATTGTACACCCCACTGCCAGTTCCTTCTCATCCTTGGTAAAGTATTTCCATGGACTTTGTTGGAGGACTGCCTAAATCTAGGAAAGGTCATGACTATTTATATGTTGTTGTGGATAGGTTCAACAAAATGTGTATTTTGATACCTTGTAATAAACAGATTACAGTAGAACAAACTACAAAGTTGTTGTTTCAACATGTATGGATTCATTTTGGATTACCCACTTCCATTGTATTTGATTGAGACACCCGATTTGTTGGGAATTTTGGTCGAGTCTATGGGAATTGATGGACACCAGACTGAAGAAAAGCACAACCTTTCATCCACAGACAGATGGCCAGACAGAAGTGGTCAATAGGATAGTGATCCGGATGCTCAGAGGCTATTGTAGCAAGCATCCCAAACTTTGGGATGAACATTTGTGTTAAGTGCAACATGCTTACAACCGAGCAAACCATTCTTCTACACAGAGATCTCCTTTTGAGACCTGTTTTGGATTCACACCAAGGTCCCTTGGATTTTGTCTTTGGCAAAGACATAGTAGTTGATGGACACAATGATGTGAAGAAGGCAACCAAGTTCATTGAACAAATCCAAGAGATTCACCAGGCAGTACAGGAACAACTAGAAAAGAGCCAAGCCAAATACAAGGCAAGGCATGACAAGCACTGGATGGAGCATAGTTTCCAAGTTGGTGATCAAGTCTAGCTATATATCAGTAAAGATATAATGCAAGGTGAAGGTAAAAAGCTAAAGCCAATAAGGTATGGACCTTTCAAGATAATTGAGAAGATTGGTGAGAATGCTTTTCGCCTTGATTTACCAACTTACATGCACATCTACTCAGTCGTTAATGTAGACAACTTGAGACTATTTGAACCTTCATTAATTGAAGATCCCGAAGAGCAAAGTCAATTGCCTTCTATTAATGACCTGTTACCTGAATATCTCAATGAATTGCAGGAAGACACAATTTTGGACAGGAAGGTGAGGACGACGTGCAGGGGAGATGTTGAGTACCTTAGGATTGGACTCAAGGGTTCAAAGCCAAGCAGTGCAAAATGGATAGGGATTGGACAAGTGAGACAATTATACCCTCACTTAGTCGATGCTTGAAAACCAACTTTTGGTGGTCCAAAAGCTTTTTCAGTGGGAAGGCCATGATCTGAATTGGATCCTTAAACATTTTCATGACTGTTTCAAATTATGTCAGGCTTCAAAATCTTATCAATAACAAGCTTATCAGAAATGACCTCTAGACAATGGCAATTGTGGCAAGAACAGAACAACGAGGATCCTCGGTCAAATCGCGCTAACTGTTGGCCCATGGAGACCGCGCATGAATGAAAATTGGCAATCGGAAGCCAGGATCAAGAAACAAAGGTAGTTTCTGATGCGTGAATCGCGTATCGCAGGACAAAACCCTTAGAGAAGGAAAGCCCCGAGCACTCGGTCACAAGGGAAAATAGGAAATCATGTAGAAAATGTCAGAAGGCGGGTCCTGCACCCAAAACTGGTAGGATATCGTGTGCAATTCGAGCGGTAAGCGAGTTTGGCCAAGTTTAGCACGATGCCATACACAAGGCGACGCATGTCTAGCAGATGAGAGAGAAAACCAGCTACATCGCGTAAGTAACGGTTGAGCAACTTACCCACACGATATAAACAAAGACCATAGGATCTGGAGGCTCCAGATCAATGGCGGAGAATTAACTTGATGGATGACCGGATTCAACGGGGGAATAGACTGAGGCACATAAAGATTTGAGGTTCGGCATGACTGATGAGCTAGCAGAAGAATTAGTTTCACGGGAAAATCTTGGAGTAACGGAAATAACTACTGTTCAAAGGAAAATTGACACTCAGTCTGTAAGGCGACAAGTGGCCACCTCTCTATGCAACGTTACATAGCGATGACGACACAGAGCAGGGGAATTCCAGTGGACAGAGGCAGGCGATCTAGAGAGACGGGAAGAGGAAATGAACAGTTAGGGAGAAGATTGGCTTTAAGCCATGAACAAACAAAGAACAAGGGGGAACAAAAGTAGAGAAGGAAGTGAATTGCAGAGAACAGAGAAGTCACTACATCAAGTAGACATAACAAAGAGAGTCCGAGAGTCTATGAACTCCAGTGAAGGCTTGAGAGCTTCAAGCAACTCCTCTGTGTAGACCTGTTAGGTATTGAGTACCAAATTGGACTCATACCACTGAGACCAGTCAAGGTCGAGATTCAGTGAGGGGGAGTCTATGTACTCTAGAGGCTTGGGGGATCCAAGTACCACCCTACTAATCATCATCTATTAAGTGAGACTCAAATTGAGCTCCTTATTTTAAAATCTCTACTTTAAGACACAATAGAAAAGACCACCATTGAAGCTGGACCAGGAGACGTAGACCGGGAGGATTGGGTGAAATCCTTATTAAATTTGTTGTGTTCTATGCTTGCTTACTGTTTTTCTTTTTCTATTTCAAGTGTCTGTGTATTTCGTAATCTTATCGATCCATTGCTTAAAATAACATAGACACACCCTAGCACATGAGTCTATAATACCTTCATTAATTAACTGAGATCATTCACGAGTGATTATCAGATCAACTAGCCCTTTCGGCAACAGTCCGTGGAGCACGGACTAAGGTCTCACTCGAAGTAGTATGGGAGGGTGCTGGAACCAAGTTTCTGCACAATGGGGATGTCTGATATGGGTGATAGGTATGCGATTCAACCTTCACACTTACTAGATTACGTGCACCAGCGGGCTCCTTGCGTCCTGTGGGACTACCTTCGTGCAGATCCAGCCGCAGTGCAACCAATATTAATTACCCAAGTCTTCCTTAGTTAGGTTATGTTCGTTAATTACTTAGAAAGTTTTCATACATAAACTTACATACAAGTGCACGCATATAGATAAACAAATACCATTAATGCCGAACATCAAAATATAGATCTATGAAACAGATGCATAATATGTCGAATCAACTTAACTTTATTAATGATCCTTTTAAAGTTCAGTTCAATACAGACCCGACTCCACCCTGCGCACTCAGGTGCAAGGGTCCGCGCACTCAGCTATGGACTCTACTAGGCCTCTATGCACTCAGCTGTAGAGCCTTTACCTACTACTACGACCCAATACATTCAGATCCACATCTATCCTCTAACCATGCCTTCACATCTATCTATTACTTCCCAACAACTCAAAATTGTCTTTACACTTAGAGCCTTGCTCTATTTATACAATCCCATGGTCCGTGGACCATGAGTAGGCCGACACAATTTACATTCAATTTCATTATTTTAGGGCGAACAACCCTATGACTCATCCTAAAATTTCATGCTCCACACCCACATTTTGCGGAGTATTTACATTACGTTGACCAAAACTCGTGCTTTAAGCCTCAAAAACATGCTATGGGGGGATCTGCTGCCCAACAAGACCCCAACAAGATCATCGTGACTCGTCCCGAGTCACTCTACTGGTGCAATGATCTTTGCGCAAAGTCCATCCACCTATGCCTGTGTGGTGCGAAGGTCTGCAACGTCTCGTTCTGCTATCGGTTGGATTTGCTGCATTTCTACTTTTGAATCATCTGCGTTTGACTTGTTTCTCTTCCTTGGTGCTAGATTCTAGTACTTGTGTTTATAGTCATGCACCTTTGTCTGGATTTTCAGGTTGCGAAGATTGGGCGTTGGTCGGTTAGTCAGACAACCAACCTACCCGTGTAAGGCTTCAGGAGACTGCCATTTACCTTTCATGGGAAGGGTTCTCCATTAAGTTTGACTAGTTGGACCACGCCTCCATCCATGACCTCTTTTACCACATATGGTCCCAACCAGTGCATTCTGAATTTTCTGGGAAATTTTTCAAACTTGCTGTCATATAGCAGCACTAGATCATTTACCTTGAAAGTGTGCAACCTGATATGGTGGTCGTGCCATGCTTTCTCCCGCTCTTTTTGTACTTGCTGATGGAATCCCTCCAAAAATCGTTCTTCCTTGAGTTCTTTTAAGTGGGCGAGCCTCTCTTCCAAGGCTTCGCGATCCGACATGCCTGTAAGTGTTGCGATTCGCAAACTAGGGACGATATATTCCATTGGCATGACCACTTCCGTGCCATATACTAACTTGAAAGGTGTTTGACTCATCAATTTTTTGCACGTGGTTCTATATACCCATAATACAGTAGGTATGCATAGGTCCTAGTTGTTTCGCTGCGGATTACATACTTTGGTCAGCGCAGTCTCCAAAATTTTGTTCAATGCTTCTATTGTCCCATTAACTTGCGGAAGGTACGGTGTACTTTGTTGATGATAAACCTGGAACTCCTCGGTGAGTGCGCTGATGTTTTCATTTAGGAAGTATGTTCTGCGGTCACTCATTAAGTTTTTCGGGCAACCAAGCCATGTCAACACGTTGTCGAACAAAAATTTCGCAGCTGTAGCAACGATGCAGTCCTTAACCGGTTGTGCTTCCGCCCATCGAGTTAGGTACTTTGTCGCGGTGACGATGGAGTGCGCACCCGTCTTTCCCTGAGGTTTGATTGGTCCCACAAAGTCGATGGCCCATTTTTCGAATGGCTGCAGCATCATATGTGGATTGAGTGGCATCTCATCCCTTCGTGATGGTTTTCCAGTCCTTTGACATATGTCGCAGCCCCGACAATGTGCTTTCGAATCTTGATGCAAGGTTGGCCACCATAGCCCAGCGCGAAGAAACTTCTGTGCAGTTGCGCATCCTGCATAGTGTCCTCCTGCAACCTTCCCATGTGCTTCCATGAGGATCTGTCCTCATTCAAATTCAGGTACATATCTTTGCAATATCTCATCGTTTCCCCTTTTTTAGAGGTGCCTCGCGATGACAAAAAATTCCCTCGCGCGCACCACAAATTCCTTCTTCTGTTGGACTGAATATTCCTTTGGCGTAGTCCCTATGGTTAAAAAATGAATTATATCTTTGAAGTGGCTATCCTCGACGCGCACTGCAAAGAGCTGTGCATTCGGTAGTCCCTCCTCCAAATTTGTTGGCTCATTGCCTGTCTTAATTCGTGATAAGTGATCTGGTCTTGCTTAGGTGTCCCGACTTTACAATGACCTCAAAGTCATATTCTTGAAAGAGTAACAGTCATCAGCATATGCA